>JAMZAV010003018.1:0-131141 GCA_024449915.1 Sweltsa coloradensis
GCGACCAGGGGCAGCTGGGCTACCCGGCAACATCGTTCTTGGGCTCGGTAGCGACCAGGGGCAGCTGGGCTACCACGGCAACATCGTTCTTGGGCTCGGTAGCGACCAGGGGCAGCTGGGCTACCTCGGCAACATCGTCTATGTCTATGTCTCACCGTGCTCTTGAATTGGCCCTGAAAGGTGGTTTCTATGATGCTGCTTTTGTTAAACTTTTCAGCCTCGATATAGTTTGCCACTGGCTCCCCTTCCTGCTCGCTACCTTCTCCCAGCCGCATCCGCTTCATCTTGGTACACTCTGTCTCCTCCCCGCAGTCACTCGTTGATTCCATCAAGTTGATCTTGGGATTGACCAATTTGAGTGATTCATGTAGATGGCCTAGGAGGACAGTCAAGAACTCTTGGCAATCGTGCTGAAATAGAACAAAGTAATGTTGGTACCATCGTAATTCTAGAGAAAGTCTTGAATTTAAAAAATTAACATTTTACGACAGCTTCAATTTTTAAATGTTTTTTTAAGTTTACTATCAGTATTTGTATTGCTTGGAATACTAATAGGGGTGTAGTTGATTGATTGATTGATTGGATATTGCTTAACATCTCATATTTATGGGGTGTAGTTGATTGAAAAATACAATAATTGAAGATGTACTGTACTGTGTTTGTTAATGGTACCTATGAGGCCTGTAAGTTAAGCTAAATTAAAATTAACTGTAAGGTCTATCTAATGATGTCACTGCAGCATGTCATTTCCAGTTATTTAGTCTGAGCATAGCACTTGTTTTAGTAGAGAAAAGATGATAAAAACCAATTTCCCATCTAGGCTTTCAGCAATACACAATGCAACAATTCAATGGTATTGTGAATGATATGACTACCAGTTATATCACCCAAAATATTGCACTTAATGAATCACTTTCTCACAAGAACAGTGATTAGTCTACAAATTACCTGCAGGGTATTGTTAAAAAATGGGTGGTTTCTTCAAAGGGCCTCCTTGAACTGGGCCGGGTTGAGCTTCTTGTAGTAGCCGCTCCACACGTTATTTAGGAGCTCGCTAAACGTGTTGGTTATTGAGTCGCTCGATGTCACGGGGTTAGGAGGCATAAAATAATTCACAAGTGCCCTGGATGCGAACAGGCACTGAAGGCCGGCCCCCATGTAGCATGAGTTGAAATGGTTTTCCAAACCACACATGCCGTAGAATGGTTCATCTCCCCCTGGGAACATTATATCAACAAGTACAATCGACGACATCAAAATGCAATGAAAATGCTACATACAAATTAATTTATGTTTTGACTGATTCTATTTGTTATTATATTTACCTTAACCCCTTTGCATAACACTTAGTAAGCATGTGTAATTCCGTGGCAGTTTTAGTGAAACAGCTTTGTGTGTGATGTCAATCGATTCATATTGAACCGCATATTAACAATTTTTTTGGTGCCCATCTTGATTTTTTTGCAGAGACCCGCCATTTTAAAAACAAGATGACTGCAACTTATAAATCTATAAAAGTATTAATAGTCCGTGGAACAAGCGTAAAAATATTTCAGAGCCGGAAACCAGCACCAAAATTTAGGAGCTGGTGAAAGACAAATTTTAGAATGTTATTTTTAAGGGGGACACGCTTGGTAGCAAATAAGTCATCTGTCATGGCGTCCTCAAGATGGCCGCCAAAATAATTCTTAAAATTGCTGTAACTCAAGACGTATAATCATCGGATTTGAACAAACCAGGTATTGTTTAATGGGTTTTTAATGCTCTACAAAAAATGTCAGCAGTTTTACCGCAAATGCAAGAGTTTTAATTAAATTTATAAATTATTACAATGTATTGCAACCATAGCACTTTTTAATATTTTATATAGGCCTAGTAGATAATTATTTATACGTAGAGCTCTGTAAACGTTCCAAAGGTGCTTGGCAGTCTTTGTTGTTTATTCAAAGATAGGGAATTGGTATAGGTTACAAGTACCAAAGGTTATTTTTGATGGGTTCCTGGATTAGTAGTTCATAACTGATAGAACTAATAGTACTGTGGATACACATTTATTTATATTCACACAGAATAAAAAAAATAAAATTAATATATAGATAGACCTTAAACTATATGAATGATTAATCAACCCTTTGATAGAAATTACTGATTCAGATAATCAATTACTTGTTTTTAATAAACCTTACCATAATAATTTAAAAGGAATGTAAGTAGTTGTTAGGGCTACTAGTTGTACCTTTTAATCTACTTATAACAAAACACTTATCATATAATTTATTAAGCGAGCGAAGCGAGCGTTTCCATTTGACTCTGCCGGAAAAATTAGTCACTGGTTTTGTTTTGTTTTTTTTTTTTTTTTGTTTTTTTTTTTTGTTATGTCTCGCCATAACGTTCGAACGGAGGCTCGGATCGAGTTGAAATTTTGACCATCCGCAAGCTTCGTTCTCGATTGAATGCCATTAGTTTTGTGGCAAAATCGTTCAAAAAGTTAAAAAGTTACATTAAAGTTAATCGAAAGTTTTTTTTTCAAACTCAACGGCGACAAAATCTGAGATAGCCAAATCATTTAGAATGTCCGTCCGGTCACGAATATGATAATTTTATTTTGATCCGATAAGTAGTGTAGATGGAAATTACATTATAACAAAAGTAACGTTGCCATGGCAACGAAACAACGCGCGAAGTTTCTAATGCACTGCCACCTAGAAGTAATCAAAATACTTTCGAGGAAGCAGTCTATTATTTGTCAACAAAGAGTTTAAATAGTTTTCCCAAGGAGTCAAGGTCCTCTAGATGGCGGTGGATTTTAAAGTAAAGATTTACACACGGGTTTACCCAAATACCTTGGCAATAATAAATAATACTGGAAACGCAAAACGTCCGTAAATTTTAAAATTTAAAAAAATGTGCAATGTGGGTCTAGCTATAGCACGTGCTCGCTTATCAACGCGTCCAACTGAGCGTTTCCTAGTAATCTATAATTATTTACTACGTTATTCAATTTTTTTTTATCAAATCAATTCGTGGCTTGTACTGTCTTTCTATCTAATTGTTCACACTGTTCATGGTTTACTTTAAATTCAGTTGTTTTCTCTTTTTTTATATATTGTCCGATATTTACGGGGTTGTCCTGCTGATAATTTTAAAATTGAAACGTTGTGACCTGTGCGTTTGGGGTGTTGCCAAAACTCTTGGCGTGAACTGTACCGGCGTAGAAATGTCGCTCCAGCCGACTACTGCGACGGGCGAGGCGTGGTGTTGTTGTTGAGTCCGCACGGCTAGCTCACACGTGGGATTAATATTGTTGATGGTGGCTTGAAGCTGATTGAAGGTGATTGAAGATGCTTGAATGTAGATTTGATTTACAATCGCATTTTTATTTGGGTTAACAACCATAGGCCCTAAACACGGGTTTAATATGTTACACTTGCACTGCCCCTCACTCACTCTGGGGTGGTTCACACTGCTGGCCGGCCGCCAGTCGACACTCAAGTGCTCGGGCGTTTCACCCCCGCGGATGGAGCTCCCCAGGCAAGTGGCTGACCTACTTTCACTGTTACAGCTGGCTTACAACTTTCAGTCTGATTTTTCTACAGTCTCTACTAAAACCATGTGGTCAACATACTAAACTTAAACCTAAACTGTAGCCCTTCTTTTAATAACGGTTAGCCCTACAACTCGCTAGATTGCCATGAAATTTTCACATTGTACTAAAATAACGTCAATACATCCAAAATTGATAGTAGGCCTAGTAATATACTTATTGATTAATTAATTAATGAAATTAAGCATTAATTAAATCCCAATTAAAAGTTTCTTATTCATGTACCACAATCACATAGTGAATAACACAAGAACAATATGACCACAATTGACATAAAAACTAGGGAAACGCCAAAGTCGTTGTTAAACGAGTGAGTAAGCCATGTGTTGAGTACCCCGTAACATAACTTTGCTTCCCCCTACCTTAGGCCTCCTTAGCCTATCATAGGCTAGAGAGGCGCATTATGGCCTTACAGTTGACGCCCCCGTATACCAACTAAACTTAAAAAAACTATTATTATATGAATTAATTATCAATCTTAAATGAAAATGTTCCGGGTACTCAACACATGACTCGCTCCTCGTCTAACAACGACTTTGGCGTTTTCCCTAGTCTAGTTGGTCTAAAGCGCCCTTATAGCCGAAATATGGGAGAAGTGGGTTCAATCCCCTGGCCGGTAAAGATTTTGTAATTTCTGGATTGTATTTAAAAAATTATAAAACATGTTTTGAAATGCATATAACGCAGTGTGGTCCATCATCTGTGGCAATAGGGCCTACTGTGGTAAACATAGCCTGTTTGAGCCGGGATGCTCTGCTCCGAGATTTTCAGTGGACTGTATATTAGAGGGTAAAGAATGGACAAGAAACATTGTAGAGTTATTTAAACATCATGATGGAAGTTTGAGCGGAACTTACTTCCCGACGTCCTGGGTTCGAAGCGTAGCACTGATGAGTGGGGTGAGTCGTTCAGGACGGTGGTATGGGGAAGTAAGATAGAGAAAGACTGGCCAGTGGAAGAAAGGTAGAAGGAAGGAAGAAATAGTCTGAAGACTCTGTGTTCGACGACAACACGCACCGAGATAATTAACATAAGAGCTGTGCGAGAATAAGCAACGAGGTAAATGCTTTACGTGGAATGCCTTGCCCAGGGCAGGCAACGAGAGAGGAGAGAGTGTACTAGCCCTAGGAGCTACGAGTTGCGATTTGATAGAGACGAACTGATAACGACAGAACAAACGAATAACCCAAAGAGGAAATAAATTCTGATAGGTTGAAAATTAACAAGGCAGACAACCTACCAGAGGAAAAACGTGAACATACCAACCCAAACTACAAAACTATGGAAAACAACAAGCGTCGAAAACCGGCGCCAACATACCGCCCCCTAAATGAACATTTTAGATAGATGAGAAGAACTATAACTGAGCCAAATATAAACCAACCGGGCAAACGTACGACTAAGAGGGGGTGGGGGAACAACTAACTGTTTACCGGTGGGTAAACACTCCCTAGACGTGCGGAAAGCTACTCTGACAACATTGTCTTTTCCCTGGCACACTGTTCACCCTACCGATAGCCAAGCAAGGGTGTGGCGGGCTCTAGTGCGAAAACTACGCGCCGACCTTGAGGTCTGGGAAACGCGCGCACCCACTTCCCATGCTGCATCTGGGTATGTAAATACTCAGAGGACCAGCGCGTCCAGAAGATCTGATGCAGCTGGCGGACACGATCCCCAGGCGAGAGGTGTGAACTGTTATCAGAAAGGGTTAACCTGGGGAGGTGCCAAAAGCGAAGTGCCTATCAGTAAATGTGGGGAGAGAGGTAGTCAGGATTCTCCGGGGGGTCGAATGAAGTGGCACAAAGCGGTCGATATTCAATACGGCTTCGATACGCGCAAATAATGTAGTATACTCCTCGAAATGAAGAGAAGAACCCTTTAATTAGGCGATAAAGGAGCAGCTTGGCGGATTTCACCCCAGCTTCCCAGAGGCCCCGAAATTTGGGGTATAAGGGGGATTAAAATGCCAGCAACACTACGTAAGGCAAGCTTGTCAGCTGTGGTAAATTTCAGCTGAAATGAGAAAATCGTGAATCTCGCGGAGCGTGCGAGCAGCACCTACGTAATTACGGGCACAATCGGAATAAATGTCAGCAGGAAGTCCCGTCGGAAAAAAAACCCGTCAAGGCATGCGAGAAAGCTTCTGTGGATAGGTCGAGACATCCCAAAAACAGCTTAGTAGCCAGCAGATGAAAAAGGCATAAGTAACCCTTGACGATGGGGCTTACGACGAGAAACTAGTCTTCACGGAAAAAAAAAAAAAAAAAAGGGCCCGCGTAATCAGTGCCGACTTGGAGGGAACCGCGTGAAGGCTGAACGCGAGGTTCAGGCAGATCAGCCATGAGGGGCTGAACGGGCTTGGCGCGGAATTTAAAGGTGGGCTGTAGTTAAAGTGGGGTAAATTTCAAAAACGCGTTTTTATGTATTAAACACATTTTTGACACGATTTCGATAACCCTAGTAAAAACCCGAGCTCAAACGCACGAGGGCCCTTCAAGAGCTAGCCCTCCTCAAAGTTGGAGGGGGGGGGGGTGCCTACGTCACCGCTCCCCAGTCTCGACGGGGCCCCGGGTCGCTGGCTGCAGCCAACTACACACCATGCGTGCATGGGGCTCAAGCCCGTGCTTCGCCGGACTCACTACCCCAATAATAGTAATACTAAATAACAACCATAATAACAAAATAATAAACTCAATTAACTCACAATGAAGAAAATTTTTCAAAATACTCAGGCTCGTAACCGTCAGCTGCTTTAAAACCAACGTAGAAGGGTAGAACCCTGTTGATTCTGGGTACCTTTCGCGCGAATACAGTTCAAAAACACACGATGGGTGTCCCCAAAAACCTTCCTTTTCTTTTTGCCAAATGTTTACCACGAATTCATCCAGTAAACAAATTGTTGGTGAGCAACGTAGCGATATTATGTATTATGAAATGATTCGTTTAGAATTATAATTGGCTATCAGGCGCATGCAAAGCTAATAAGTGATTTGCTGTCTTCAGTGATCAAGATTTAACACGACACTTTAAAAAAATAATATGTTCTGTGATACAGTCAGCACTTGCCCCGATGTTCCCTTATTACTTTACTGTCACGGGAACCCCAGTGAATACACACTAGTTTCGTCAATCAACGTTATTACGCACTCCCCCCAATTACACCAATCAATATTCCCTGATCTGCATATAAGTGATTTTTGGTTTATTCTCCCTTCTATCAAAACGTCGACGCTCCCAAAAAGATAGGGTTGAATAACGGCCACCACATCACAAAAACACTATAGTACTGACTGCGTGGTGAAAGTTTATGATGCAGTACAGAAGACTCGAGAAAAAACTTGGTGTCTTCTTGTGTTAAAAACGGTCATGTTGAGCCCCCCAAACCCCCTTTAAACCCCCCTTAACTGTGACCAAAACATTTTTGGACAGTTGAAATATATATTGCACCAATAAACTAATGTATACACTCATGTTATACAGTGTATGAAAGTTGTTGATTTCATTACTAACTCTTTCTGCGTGGGTGGGGAAACGGAAATGGGGAAGATGTAAATTGGAGTATTCAGTCTTGCGTTACGCTTTGATTTGCTTTGAAATGCATGAGTGATACAATGAAACTAGGAACGTTTACATCACTAGATAACAAGTCGTCATCACTAGATGGTACGTCGTCGTTACTAGATGACAATAGTCGTCATGCAGTAATGCACTCTGAGGAAGAACACTATGAAGATATCCACATCTTTATCATTATCCCCATAGGAGTCATCTTCGATTTTCTATCAACCGACAGTCATAACCGATAATTCACGTTGAATTCCTATTTCCTGGATGGAATTTCGTTCAACACAGTTGTTGCCGACATGAATTTCTATCTCGGGCTATACAATACTAATAACTACCAACTACAATACTAATAATAAACATTGTAACTCTGTTTCAAACTCTCGCTTTCTGTGACAGCATCGCTCCATATCTTTCTTCTTAGGTACAAATACTAAGTCCCACTCGGCGCTTTTTTTTGACATGTTGAAACGATGAATCTCCCCCTTTTAATTTTATTGACGGTTTTGAATCCTTTTTAACACGGGATTCGAAATTGAGCCTAATATGCGGCATGCCAAACTGTTTTTTTTTTTTTTTAAATTAGATGATATTTCAAAGTCTTCGTCATAAAAGTTGGAAGCACACAACTGAATATTTACTAGGTGTAAACCCCACGCAATTAATTTTCTTCAAGCAAGATTTATGACGAATCGGCGATCTATCACGATTTGGAAACTGAAAACTAACTTTCTTTCCATCGACGATCACTGATTTTCCCGGCTGATTACTGCACCCGAATACACAACATATAGTCATATTGACGCGTGTTTAGTTCATAATCATGGGGTTTTCTAGCAATACAATACACAATAATACGTTTTAGCACAAAATCACAACACTGCCGCCTGGCATTTAGTCAATAAGAATAATACTTTTTTTTTAAAAACGCTTCAATATAACTACAGTATGTACACACGTTTTACATTGAATTAGAAGGATGGTCACTTCGCACTGCTACCCCTATAACGCCCAAACATATATAAAGGAAATATGTTGTTGTTCCCCGTAGCACAGTCCGGTCAGACAGCATGAGGTCCGCGGGCTGCGACCGCTGGGTGAGTGGGAGCGGTGACGTCACGGACGGCCACCCCAGAACTTCAACGCGCTGTCGTTTCGCGAGTTCTTATCCGTTTTGGATGGGGTTTTCGGCATTCTCGTTTTTACATTGCCATTCTTAAGAAAATTCTCGGATCCTTGAGTACAGCCCACCTTTAAAACAAGTTAAGCAACGTCGGATACGTTCCTGCAACAACCCACGTAGGACAACAATCCAATACCGCTGTTGAATGAGCGCTTGCACCGTACGAGGACCAGAATGCAATGAAATGATATGAAATGCATCACATAAGAGTGAGGACAGATGAGCTTCTTTGGGAAGCAAGAGGGGGTGACGTGCTTCTTCGTTGAGGGAAGAATGGTGGAGTCTGCCGCCCACCCTGAGAAACCCACGGGAGTCAATGAGGGGATTGAGGCTGGAGAGGCGGGGGGAGACAGGCGAGTGTTTAGCCAACTGCTTCAACTCAGTGGCGTAGTGATGTTGTTGAGTGATGCGTACGAACAAGTTCATCGCGTCTTCAAGTTCGGACGGAAGCAGAGGGCCAGAGGGAAGCTTACGATGATCTCGACGAGCAAGCACTATGTGGGAAAAGCGTACCACGTGGCCAAACACGCGTTTAGCTTTCAAGAGCAAGGAGAAGCTTTGCAGCTTCACGAGTAAAGGGTTGACAATGGGGTCTCGAATGATGAGAACAGTGGAAGATGCTTTCAGCTCAGGCAAATCGTGGCTGGGCTTAAACGAGGGGACCGAGCAAGACCATGTGGGCAGAGGATAACGTAAGAAAGGAGGACCGGAGAACCATATGGGATGATTCACCAAGTCCAGGGGGAGCAGCCCCCGAGACGCGCAATCGGCGGGGTTCACTTCAGAACGAACGTGAGCCCAGTCGAGAGGAGATGTGGTTTCGAGTATTTCGATTACTCGATTTGCGACGAATGTCTTAAGCTGGTGCGTGGGAGTAGTGAGCCAGGCTAAAACGATGGTGGAGTCGGTGAAGAGCAATGTTTTTTCTATCTGCAAGGGTGCGAGAGCAGGCAGGGTGTCCTTCAACACCCAAGACAATAATAAAGCTCCACAAAGCTCCAGTTTGGGCACAGTGAGAAGCTTGACTGGTGCGACCTTGCTCCTGGCTCTCAACAATCTGACATGAGACTGATAGCATATTTTCACATGTAAATAGAGAGTAGCAGCATAAGCCTTCTTGGAGGCGTCGCAAATACCCACCAATCAGTAAGTGGCATCACTCAGAACCAGGAGGCAAGGAACACGCACATCACTCAGCTTGGACACGCTTTCGATGGCAATAAGCCAAGTCTGAGCGAGAAACTCTGGGAGTGACTCATCCCACTCCACGTGCGAGAGCCAGAGCTTCTGAATGAATACTTTCATCCATGAGACGAAAGGGGTAAGAAATCCGAGCGGATCGAATATGCGCGCAATGTAGGAAAGGACGAAGCGCTTAGTGACGCAACCATCAAAGGGTAAAGTGTGGAAGCCGAAGCAATCAGAGCGGGGGTCCCACAACAACCCGAGAATATTTAAACCTTGCTCATCGTCTGAGAACACTAGGGGATTCTCAAGGTGTTCCTCGGGGAGAGAGCTGAGAGCGTCGGGAACATTGCTTGCCCACTTGCGCACTGAGTGAGTGATTGCAACTCAGTGCGGAGTGCGAGGGCTTCGTCAAGGTCATTAGCGCCGGACACAATATCATCGATATAAATGTTACAGGTGAGGGCGCGTGCTGCGAGAGGGTATTTCGCGCCATCGTCAATGACAAGCTGTTTTAACACTCTTTGGGCTTGGAAAGCGGAGGATGTGAGACCATAAGTTACCGTATTGAGCTCATACTCAACCACGGGAGAGGAGGGCTCAGGACGCCAGAATATGTGCTAATAAGCACGATCGTCCTGGTGAACTAGTATTTGACGATACATCTGTCTTACATCCGCGCACAGTGCCACAGGATACGTGCGAAATGTGGTAAGAATACAAGACAAATCACCTTGCAGTTTAGGACCGCTTAGTAAGACGTGGTTGAGAGCAACTCCATTACTATCGGGAGAGGAAGCATTGAAAACCACGCCCAGTTTGGTGGTAGAGCTCGTGACCTTGTGCACACAATGATTCCTGTAGTAGGGCCTACGCCTAATATTTTTTAAATTTAGAAATTTAAGATTTGTGGGTCTTTGTGCGTGCACAGCCAATTTATTCCCAATATTCAATGTGAACTTTTTGTCAAATGTATAGGGCCGGACTGCTACCAGTAGCCTACTTACTTGAACTCGTTTGTATGTATTTTGACAGCATTGCAAAAGATCAATCCCAGTAAGTGGAGGCAGTTCGATTAAGGATTCACTGGCCGTCGAAACTTCAATTATGGATTTAATCGAAGACAAGTTGATCTCTGGTAGGCTAAGAAGGGAGATTGGCTCATCTTCGTCAGACATACTTTCACCATTGAAGTCATCTCGGAGACGACCTAACTTGTGCTTACTTATAGTAGATTGAGGAGCTGCCGCCATGAGCATTTGTTTTGCCTTGCTCTTAAACTCAACTGTGACCTGTGGCACATAGCATTGCTGAGTGTTTACATGACAGAATTCTATTAAAGGCTTTGCTTCATATGTAGCGAGCGATGGCTTCTTTTGTTCACTCCATAGGCATTTTAAATCAGTTGCTGACAAATCGTCAATGGAGTTGACATCATTCCTGAAAGAAATAGCCACCATCGTAAACTTATTAGTATTCGGATGTATTTATAAGTTTGCCCTACATGGAACTATTAGACTTTCACAAATCGGGTCATATGTCACCGTCTTAGGCCTAGGCCTAAACCTTACTACATTCCCCAAGTATATTAATACATTGGGTCTCGACCATTTCCGCCAATGGCACTTGGCACGACACCCTAACCTGACCGTAAGCTGAATGTGCCAATAGCCTACACTTCGAATTTCAAACTCCCTCTACATGCACTGGGTACAGACGGCTCGGCTCAGTCCTATGTCAAACGCCTTCACGAATAGAATTGTCAGTATTCCGCAAGTAGCGTAGTACCACATGGTAGTAGGCCTACAGACATTTATATTCGTCGAGGATTTGACAGGACTTAGCCGTCCCCGGTGCGTGTGGACCTTAAGCCTAGCATGGGCTAAAACAGTAAAAAATTGCTCTAATGTTTCCTTTCTTTGTTTCAAGTTATAGAATAGGCCTTGGGGCTGGATGCACAGCAGTCACTTACAAACCACTTCTACTAAGAGTCGACTAAGTGTCGCAGCCGCATGTTATTTTCAATAAGCCCGTACAAATGTTCGATCTTTTACGTGGTAGTGGGCGGTAAGTGACTGTTGTGCATCCGGCCCTTAGAGACCCTGGGCCTTAACAAGTGGAAACCATTTGCCATAGATTTTGTTTGTTTTTACAAGGTAGGCCCAAGGCTATTATTGTGTTGAGGCTGGCAGACACCTTGTGTTTGGGGCATACTGCCAGCCTTCCTACTCAATGGGAGGACAACAATTAATCATAATCAGGTCTATGCTTACAAGTACCGTAGCCTACTGCCGTACAACACACTGGCTGTTCAAAATAGTTTTTGGTTTAGGTTAGCCTAGATACATAAGGTCTTAGGACTAGGGGCCTAGGCCCTAGGGATAGGCTAGTTAAAACCACTGTAGGCCTAGGGCTACCCTAGGCTTAGAAGTGAGGTGGGCCTTGGCCTAAGCCTAGGTTCAGTAGGGCCTAGGCCTACCCGTTATTTAAATGTTCAAAATTAAAAATTGCTAGGGCCTATCCATAAGTATAGGACCAGCCTCTGGGAAGATTTGTCTACGAGCCTAGGCTAGGCCTAGGTAGGCCGGCCTAGGCCCTAGTACAAGACGTTGCTTACCTGTTCAAAAACCAAAGCACAGCTGATATGTGTTTGCATCTGCTTGATTCACCAGCTTTGCAGGAACATTTGAAGTGCATAATATTTACATCACGACCATTTAAAAATTGTAATTCTCCTGTAATTACGTGAGGATCTTGAGTCATGGCACTTGTCTGTAGGCACAGTGCCACAACTTCAATTAATCATTTCGACGGGATTTACATCCACAGGAAATTAAAAGGCCGCCATTGAGCACAGATTCCCCTTCATTAATATTTCGAGAACATTTGTCAGCCTCCAAAAATCTCACTAGCTCAGAATAACGTAAATAAATACTGGTAGAATCAGCCATCCTATATGGATACTATAATGACGTCTGCTCAAGCGACCTCATCTGAGCGTCCATCTTTGATTTCGCGTGGTAACCACTAGCGCCATCTCTTGACACTTTTAAAGCCGTATAGGCCTACATTTCACTTTCGATTGCGGAGGTTATGTCACTTCGGAATTTGGACTGGCTTCTTACGGGTCTTCTTGGGGATTTTCCTGCACTCTGCACACACACAAGACACAGACGAAGACGACCACGACGTGGGGAACCCCTGCCCTCCCCATATACTTGTGGCTGGTTCTGATCAGCACAGACCTGTCCACCCCGTGTCTCCCCGCGTCATCCCTTGCGTCCCTCGCTCTGGTATTCCTGGGGGCGAGAGACGATCTTTTCTGTAAGTGGTGAAACCCGTTAGTTTCAAGGAGTGTTGTGTCGAGTCCATGTTTCTGCTAGGCCGAGCATATGGATGTCTTCCCATCGGTTATTATTGTTGTTATTGTTGTTGTGTTGTTATTATTTTAGAAACCTGTACAAAATATAGTATTGATAAAAAAGATTTTAAATTAAAACCTTCCCTCAAAGAAATTTTATCAGACAACTGTTGTGTTATTGCCCATTCTCAATATTAGGCTAAGCCTAGGCCTAAGACCTAACCCAACCCTTCTCTACTCTAAGCCGCATTTTAAGCTCCGACTTCATTGAATTACTATTTTGCAGGTGCTTTGTAAGGATGCGCAAAAATGATGCCCCTCGACAGTTATTCTACGAAATAATTACGAACGTAACGTATTTTTCTTCGGGCACCTTTGTTCTTTCTTGGGGATGTGAATGAAAATACACTGGGAATTGCTTTTGAACTCAAACATTTTCTCTATCCATTTACAATTTTTCCGTAATCTGTTTTCATAAAATGTTCAGAGCAAACTTTCATTGAAGAAGACACTTTTTTGGTTAGCTTTTCATCGCGCCGTATTTTTATTTTCCACAACTTACTGAGCTCATTATCCCTTGGAAATGAATGGAATGATATTCCTGGATTCAAAGCATTGATTTTACAGCCTGGTACACAGCAATATTGAACCATTTCAGACTCTAAAATTACATAACGCAATGGTTAACTGTACTGTGACATGCCGAAAACAAACAATGTTTCCCAACTGATGCGGCCATGTTAATTCGTCACGTGATCAGTGACGTCAGAGGGCGTGAACATCACCACCGGTCAACAACTTTTCTGTGAAAGGTCTTATCATAATCAACTGTTACCATATCAACCTTGTGAGATGTTTCAAAATCAGGTTAGGCAACACGGAATAATCCTTTTTGTCTTTATGCCAAGTGCAATTGTAACTGAATTTGTCGACGACATTTTCCTCTTTAATTCCGTTAACAATATAATTCTTGACAGTCTGAGTGGTGGACGTGCGTTTCATTTCAATTCCTGTACTGTAGGTCTAAACCACAATCAAGATTTTTGTTTTTGACCCCCCCCCCCATAGGCTTGTGGCTGGTTCAGACCAGCACAGGCCTGTCCACACCTTGTCCTCCCGCGTCACCCCGTACGTCCCTCCCTTCGTCTTGATTAGCCAAGTTGCATAAATATGAGACGTTAAGCAATATCCAATCAATCATTATAGGATTGTGACACCATGGAATCACCCGTTGCCTAATACTTGTGAAATCATCATATTTTATACAGGCTTAGGCCCTATGTCTAGTTTTTATGAAGCCCTAGGCCCTATACTATATCCTACAGATTAGTCTATATCATCAATAGGTATAGGTAGCCTTTTTTTTTTAATTCAACCTAATATCATAGAGCCTAGATCCCCCCTACCTACATAGAACACAGCCTAGTTGTGCCTAGTCTTGGCCTAGGCCCACTCACTGCAAAGTCAATGACAACTTCAAACCCACAGGGATAGCCTTCCTCCTTCATGAAGGATATTTTTTCCTTAAATTTGGGTCAACTCTTTTAAGAAGATAGTCAAATTCTTCTTTTGACATTCCGAAGTGCTTCTCGGGATCGTCTGACCTCATTTCGGCAACGGCAATTTCGGCATTTCGGCAACGGCTACTCTGGCTGGCTGGTAAAGGTAGCCTGCAGTGCCCGGTGTTTGTACCTTGGATCGGATAGGCCTGCACTTGGCAACCAACCTGAGCAGTTTCACCTACGTCGTAGGCAACCTTCTTGTTCATTCGGCTCTGGCTGGCTGGTAAAGGTAGCCTGCAGTGCCCGGTGTTTGTACCTTTAGTCGCACTGGCAGACCAAAAATTCTGGAAGAATGTGGCAATTAGTGATACAAGCAACAGATTTTGCACAGTTGTTCCAGAGACCAATTTAAGCGATCTGACCCGTGGACCCGGACCGATTTCCCCGGAGGACTCTTTGTGGCGGCCATTTTCCAAGATGGCCGCTAAATTTAAGGAACTCGCTCTTTTCAACACACTGAGACAAATGATAAGTCGTTTTCGACTAATTTGGGGTCGCACAATACGAATTTCACGCTAAAAATCCGCTTTGGTTGTTTTTACGTTGCTTTAAATTAATTATTCGATTATTCCCCAGACTCAGCGCCCGCGCTCCACTAATAACGACTACGGACGTCAAGATGACTTTTTGCCGATCTGCCGAACTATTCTGTCTTCATTTTGATATCGGATAACTCGGTACAAAATATTGTTCTTTTTAGTGATCGATTTGACAGTGTAAACGAGATTGTTTAAGCTTTTTTTCTGCCAGCGAGCGAAACATTCGCGCTTTGCCCTCAAGCCCTCAAACAAACACTGTCGTCACGAAATCCGCCATAAAGATCCACAATTATTAACCTGCCTTGTATATTTCCCGCTTACTTATGTAGAGTGTGTGCAAGTTCGAAATAAAACGCCGGCAATTACAGGTCCTTTGAAAGTTAAAAGCCGCGATCACTAGTGATGAAGCCCATAAAAAAATAATTTCCCGCCATTATAGCCTATTGCGCACAAAAATTTCTCATAACCATTTGAAGCTGACTGTTGTGGGGTTGTGGTTTTTCAGGGAACTCTATTAGCAAAAGTACGAGTAAAGTAAAGCCAAAGAAGAAGGCCAAAGTGTCGTATGAGTCTCTGTGAGCTTTGTTTTATGGAAGATTTGATTGTGAAGTCGTCGAGGGAAATGGAGGAATCGGTTGTTCGTTCAGCATTTTATAGTGTGGAGTTCTGATTAAGTTGATGATGTCAATAAAATTACACACCATATATATGTATTCTTATAGGTGTGAGACATGCGTCAGTTAGACGCCTATAAAATAGAAGCAGGTGTAATTAAAAAACAATCATGGAAATACGTAAATTTAATAACACATAATATAATACAATATTAGTTTGTGGTTGGTGTGTAAGGTTTCCTAATTAATACGTCCGTTCTTTAAGATGTCGACAGCGAAACGACTTAAGTTTGCGACACCAGCTCTGCTTGATTCCGTACCTTCAAGCATTAATTGGGATACATTTTGCGTGTGCCTGTCAGGAAACGACGACCTGAGATGCCCAGCTTAGAACCCCATTGCCGCTTTGCTAAATGCAGGGTACATTTCTTTGGCTACCAATCTAGAAAAGCTTAAAACTTACACTGACACCTTCTTACAATCAAGCACGAAAGTAGAATTGTTGGACGAAGGTGATGGGGGTCTTAACAACATTAATCAACAGAGAGAGGCAAATTGGCACAGGGGTTGTGCCAAAAAATGTCAAAAAATTTGAGTAATTAATTTAAATTCTCCAAATTCAAGAGACTCCTGATCCAGATCCTTCAGACTCGGAAACAGGCAATTATTCTATGTATGCCACTCGATCTGCCGTGCACATGATCGATTTGAAACAGGACTTGTGTTTCATCTGCAACCAACCAGGCTCGAGGAAAATGCCTCTGCGGTTGTGTGCAACTGACAATGTTGATGAAAAATTCAAGGAGTGTGCAGATATCCTTAAGAACTGGAAGCTCACTGGTACAGTCATGGGAGGAGACTTGTCAGCAAAAGAGGGCAAATATCACCCTACATGCCTATCTCAAATATCCAATGTGCACAACAACAGAAGGCAAGTGCAGCTTTACCCACCCAATCATTACAAACAATTTTTCAAGAAAGTACAAGGCTAAAAGGATGCACCTTTTATTTCATGCTTTATTCTTCTTAGGTCTGGAGTACGTTCTTATGCACAAAAGCGCCAATGTCCTTAACAATGTGGCCGGGGAAGACCAGGATGATGACGCCCTGGCTTTTTCAACATATGGAAGCACGAAAAGCAAGAAGGTCATTGATTGCACAACATGGGTGTAAGCAGGATGCGAATTAACGACTTTGCAGAGGGGGGGATAGCTTAAAATAGTACTTTCGTTGGCAAACCGAGGTCTGGGGCGAAGCCCCAGCCGCCGGAGGCGAAATTTTTTTGGGGTATTATTGCCCTTGAGATGGCCTTAGAAGCGATCTGAGGAAAATATTTGGGGGTATTATTGCTCTCAAGATGGCCTTAGAAGCGATCTGATAAAAATTTTTGGGTCATTATTGCCCTCGAGATGGTCTTAGAAGTGATCTGAGGAAAATATTTGAAGGTATTATTGCTCTCAAGATGGTATTAACGCGATCTGAGGTATTATTTGAAAGGAATATGTTTTAAATTGACGCATTATTTATTAACATTACGAGATAAAGTCACTTGATGTGTTATGAGATGAGATGGGAATCCAGAGGTGGGGATTTAGCCATCCCCGGCAGGGATACCTTTCAGTAAAACAGAGCCAGGGATGAAATTACCAGAGGGGGGAAATCCCCCCCCATCCCCCCCGTCAATTCACACCCTGGGTGTAAGTGTCTCAAACAATAGAGTGATGGAGGTGACCTCACAGTTGTGTCATGTGGTTGTTTGGATAGCAGAGGAAGAAAAAGTCTTATGTCCTTCGAACCTCAAATCTAGGGTCTTTACCGTATCTGCACTGGATTATATTGATCACAATTCACAACCTATGCAGCACGACATCCGAGGGATCGTTCCATGGCACAGGGATTTCAATGTTTCAGCTGTCAATGAATGTGAATGAGAGTGAACAAAGGTCCTTCGTTACTTCCTTTGAGGATGTGGCAAAGAAGGGGCAGCACGGTCTGCTAATTCTGCCGGAAGAGTATGCAATGGTTCCCGAGTACACCCTGCAAATCGAATAGCACGATCCTCGGCGTGTTCAATTGCCATTGCTGATCGAATGCTGTCCTCAGATATTGTAAAACTGACCTTAAAATACTTCGTATTAATAATATCGAAACGTTATTTTTCATATTATCAATGTATATTATATTGCAGGTCAGCTCATTAAGGAGTGGCGCAAAGAGAGTTAATAGCTCAAACACGTAGGCTACATGAACTGATCGCACAAGCCGGACATGTACATGTGGACATGTGATGCATCTTGGGGTGCATTCCATGCTACTAGGGCGGGCTACACAGCACATCATCCTGCAATCCACGCTTTGTTGCCTCACTTCCACGAAATATCCGAATCAGTGTCCAAGGTTAGACACGGTATGGATATTATACGTACAATAACTTGTTATCTTAATGAGGATCAGATTTCGGTTTTGTGCGCAGACCAAGTATTTGTTTGTTTCTGAGCACAAGCTTCTACACCTCATTCTTCCAACCTCAGCTGCCCTGTATCAGCGCATCTTGCGAGCGGCTTACCAGGCAGGGCAAGTCTGGGGGCGGGCTGATAAACCAACCACCATTGTCACATCCCCAGTTGCTTAAGGCTGAATCCTCCGGGATGAAAATGGTCGCCTCTATGGACCGTATTCCCCGAAATTTGGGAAACATGTAGGGCATTGGACACATGCGGCTGCAAGTTTCTGTGTAAGACAACGCGGTGTTCCTGCAAACAAAGTGGTCTCCCTTGCACCCTGGGGTGCAACAGCTGTAGTGGAGGTTGCAGCAATACTAGTCGAGGAAATTCTTATTAATGAAAAATATGGTCTTCAGGTGCATCAGTTCCAGGTACGGCGAATCTGAGGCGAACGATATGGATGAAGACGACTAGACAATATGTACTTAAATTAGGCAGGTAGGCCCTAGCAGTTCGGATGTTCAATTTATATATTATAAGACATTTAAAAGGGTTATTCAATTGTAATAACCCTCTGTTATTATATTTAATCATTCATTTAAATTCCATGCTCTCGTCATTGCTTGTGTGGGTTTCAAATTGTAATCTAAGCTAAAGATACCATTATTAATATTGTTTTAGCTCAATGAAATCAGATGTGTTCATTTTCCTCTGTTCTCCTAGTGATTGTAGCATCTCTGCTACCATAGTTTCCGAGAAATAAAAAAAACTGCTCGAGGGTTTTGATATTATTGTAATATTCACAATGTTGCCGAATTCTAACGTTTTTGTTACAAAAACTCGTTAGAATCAGCCCCGAGCATGTTTTAAACGTGATATTCGTGTTGTGCGACCCCAAATTAGTCGAAAACGACTAATCATTTGTCTCTGTGTGTTGAAAGGAACGCGTTCCTTAAATTTAGCGGCCATTTTGGAAAATGGCCGCTATATTGAGTCCTCCTGGAAAATCGTTCCGGGTCCACGGGTCAAATCGCTTAAATTGGTCTTTGGAACAACTGTGCCAAATCTGTTGCTTGTATCACGATTTGCCACATCTTTTTGTCTGCCAGTGCCACTACTTGGATCGGATAGGCCTGCACTTGGCAACCAACCTGAGCAGTTTCACCTACGTCGTAGGCAACCTTCTTGTTCATTCAGCTCTGGCTGCCTGGTAAAGGTAGCCTGCACTCTGCAGTGCCCGGTGTTTGTACCTTGGATCAGATAGGCCTGCACTTGGCAACCAACCTGAGCAGTTTCACCTACGTCGTAGGCAACCTTCTTGTTCATTCGACTCTGGCTGGCTGGTGAAGGTAGCCTGCAGTGCACGGTGTTGGTACGTTGTATCGGATAGGCCTGCACTTCGAGCTAATCCAGCATCTAACCTTTGTACCTGTTGTGTTGTTTGTGTGTTTGTATTGTCTATGATAGTTATCCAAACATTATTTGTAGATGCAACTATACTTTACCTGAGCCAGAGGTTTAGCCGAGCTCGTTTCACCGGTTCCCACTCAAACATCAAAGTTAAGCCGAATCGGGCGTGGTCATGGGTAGAGTGGGTGACCACTCTGTCCTGAAACTCACTCATACCGCTGGTAAGAGTAGATGGAGGGTTGAAAAGCTAGTGCAACGGCTTCGTTCTCCTCGACGTCTGCTCGGCAGTCCGGGTTAGTGGAGGAACCTATATGACTGTCAAAGTTACACCGTCCTTTCGGATGGCACGTTAAGCCGTTGGTCCCCTTGCTACTTTTCGAAAAGAGTAGGCTACGTGCCGGTACTGGGTTTCCCCTCCTCCCTTCTGTTCATACTTGATCCTCATCAATCACCACTCATCGTCTCGATTAGCCAAAGTGCATAAGTATGAGAGTTAAGCAATATCCAATCAATCAATATACGTTACCTCTATCTAAACTTTTGAGTTTTTCACCAGTGGAACCAGATTCGGCTCAATACTATTATTCCGTGAACAATAACTTTCTTAACAATTTTCATGTGAACCAAAAACGTGGAAAGGTCTATTTAGTAAATCTTCTTTTAGTGCAGCTGTATTCATAACGCAATTTCGAATTGCAGCTCTAGCACCTTTAGTAATTCTCTTGATCAACGACTTGAGTATTTCCTCGATTCCAATTCATACAGCTTAGTATTGTCACTTATTTTTTGTAGGTTTTGTCGATAGCACCGAATGACGTGATTGGCGCACTCCCGCTTCTAAACCATGCGGCCATATTTAGCCACACACGTCTGCACCCAAGCAAACACACTGGAGTCGCCGTCGCCTACCATATATTTATAGAGGACGCCGGGTTGCTCCATGCTGATGTTGAATCCTTCTACAATAGCTTTTTGCTCCATTGAAGAGGACGACCCTTTGAAATTTAAATATCATTCATGTTTTGGAGTGTGAATGTCTGCAACCTTTGACCGGGCACATGTCGCACAATTCTTACGTTTCACTCCCAAATACAATATTTTATTCGTGTGTGCTCCTATTATTACAACCTGAGATAGAAAGAAATTATTATTGTTATGAAGCCGATACAGCCTACAGGCTGCATTTTGTGTTATGGATGTTATGTGCAGCATCGGTATGACCTCACTGCCCCGCACCTTTTAACTGCACATTATACTTACATTTACTCGCTGCACAGTCTTGCCTCGCAGTCGGTCTGTTGTTCTTTTCGCAGGCGGACGTGTTTTGACTCCGCTCTCCAGTATATTCTTGTCTTGCCTCCACAGTACATAGAGATTGCTTCTGTTAATGTAAAATGTGTTGACTGAAATGTCCTAGCATTTTTGTGTTGGGTTTGTTTGCTTCATGAGGTTGTCTGTTCTGTCCAGACTGGATTATTTTGTTCGCTCTTCTGCTGTGTTCTTCTGGGAATCGTTCGTTATTTCACGATTATTCTCAGTCTGCTCGGTCAGAGGTTGTGTAGGTTTGGTTGAGGTGGTAGTGGAGGAAATCAATGACTTGAATTTCGGTTGTAAATTGTAAGGCGTTTTTTCTGTAAATATAATTATAATATAATATTCACTGCCGAACATTTTCGCAGCGCCATTTGATCTGGCCAACGAGTGAAAGGCACCCGACACCAATCAATGAATCTTTCCTCCATTTGTCGAAAATGTTCTGGGGTAGTCCTTTACCAGTTTAGTGGCGATCTTTGTAATGTCTCTTTTCCCCAGGGAGTTTATTTATCTCCATGATATCAGCACATAACACTTATCATTTCTGTACGATCCGAATCATGACAGGCTTCCCTATTTCTTGCTGCTCTCATCATGTTGGGAGGAAACTTATTGTAGGGAATTTTGATGAAGTGCAAGGATGATGGGTAGGGTTGACCAGGAGTTGCATATGTTGGTAGATAATGAGAGCGTGATGAGGAATGGCGTTTGGGAGTGACAGAGTTTGTTGGATAATTAAATGGTGGTGGTGGGTAGTGGTGATTGGGTGAGGCAACTATAGTTGTCTTGTCTTAAATTTCCTCTGATTTTACTGAGTTTTTAACACCCATTTCACCCATTTTCGAAGGCAATACTCATTCATTTATCTTTGTTACAGTCGTTAAAAACACATAATACATATATAATGTTGTAATCATTCTAACACCACAAAATAAGGAGACCTACTTTTATTTTATACCGAATGAGTAATAAAAGGATGGGGGAAAAGAGTGTCCACCCCTTTGGACTAGATGCAATTGCACCTGGTCTTACATGGTCAGCGCGCCACTGAATTCTGTACAAGGTTGTGGTGAGTAAGGGGTGGAGTACCGGGATACTCTTCAAAGCCTACACGAGGTGTGGTGCACACTGCACTGTCCTCAGGAGTTGTGGTGCATTCTGCATGGCCTACACGAGGTGTGGTGCACACTGCTCTGTCCTCAGGAGTTGTGGTGCATTCTGCATGGCCTTACACGAGGTGTGGTGCACACTGCACTGTCCTCAGGAGTTGTGGTGCATTCTGCATGGCCTACACCAGGTGTGGTGCACACTGCACTGTCCTCAGGAGTTGTGGTTAATTCTGATGGCCTACATGAAGTGTGGTGCACACTGATCTGTCCTCAGGAGTTGTAGTGCATTCTGCATGGCCTACACCAGGTGTGGTGCACACTGCTCTGTCCTCAGGAGTTGTGGTGCATTCTGCATGGCCTACACGAGGTGTGGTGCACACTGCACTGTCCTTAGGAGTTAAATAAGCTGAATAATCAATCAACAAAAGAAACAGTTCAATCAAGCTATTACCAAGACACTCAATGGTTGCTTAAATAGTACACAAGTTATACATTAGCCAACTATTAGTGGGCTTACTTAGCCTAGAAAATATACAGGTTATACACTCCACAATATTAGTGGGCCTACAAAGCCTAGAAAATATACAGGTTATATACACTTCACAATAATAGTGGGCTTACAAAGCCTAGAAAATATACAGGTTATACCTTTCACAATTAATAACAATATTACCTGGGACAGGTAGGCTAGTATCCAAACTCAAAGGTAATGACCTCAGTTAGGGCTACAGGTCATGCATGTCTCCTTGACACAAAATGGTGGCCACTTGACAGGAAATTATGGCAATCTTAGGCCGAAAGTAATTGTAAAGTTCTAGCTTTTTTCAAAGCTCTACTGGGCCTCGAACCTTGGACCCAAAGGCAATTTTACCGTAGGAATATTTATATTTACAAAATATTTACATACAAATCAGTGGTGTACCACCTCAATATTACTCAGGCTCCTAGGCCTCTTTAGTTCGGAACCTTATCCTGAACTTATCATCAGTCGAGCCACTCGTAGGCCTAGATCGGGTCTTGAACCACAGATCCCTTCTACACCGTTACCCCGTAGGGTTTTATCGCAACAGAACCAACAGTCAGAACTGGACACTGTCAGCCTTCTGACGTACCTGTGTACAACATTGTTGGTCTGTCCGAACAAAGGAGAATAGTTAAACTGTCATATGGAGCAGCTGATTTGTAAATGCTAAGAGCTACACTGCTCTTGCTTGAACACCAGACATAGGGACTAAAACTTATAGGCCAAATGGGCACACGGCAGGCTACGGTCTTGAGCCGTAGCAATATGTAATCAAATGTTCGTCTAGCACCAATGTACTAGGAACAGTAAGCCGGGTGAGACTAGTATCAGGCAAAGGCCCTGATAACTAGTTGGAGAATTCTAGATAAGGTCTAAAGGGGTTTGGTAGGCCTAGGGCTTAGGCCTATGCTTGGCCTACAGATTTATAGTTTCAACTAACACAGTCCACAAATGTCACTGGCTACATTACCACCACAGCCTGAAGCTCGACACGAGAAGAAACCTTGGTCTCCATCCTAGGTACATGGTAGGCCCTAGCTGTCTGGTTGGGTCTGCTTTGGCCCTAGGATTGGCCTATCGTTTCTTCACCTTCTGGAATCGCCGGGCGCTGAGGTGTGAAAACCTGGGGTAGGCCTAGCACTGGACTAGACGGCAAAGAGGCAAAGGGGAAGTTCTCTGGTCGGCCTAGGCCTAAGGTTGGCAATCCTTGCCACGATACACAAGACGTCGACCCACGGAATTAAGGTTGTTTAGGATGAATAACTGTTATTCGAGTCAAACTTTTTATATTAGGTTCCTGGCTTGTACTACCTGGAAGGTGAGTTTTTGCATTTTGGTCTCAATTGAGCGTGAGATTCGTTTTATTTCAATTTGCTTGTTTTTTAGTTTTATTTAGTAGTTGTATACCAGTAGTGTTCAGTTAGGATTCTGCCCAGCAAACATGTCTGTACATGGGCGGCACGTGCAGTGCCGGACAGGCACCGGCCAAAGGTACCGGACAGGCATTTTTATGTCCCGCCGGCCGGAAGCCGGCCAACACTTGCTACCTGGCACTGGGCCGGCACATGTATCCGGTCGACCGGCATCAATTTGGTACTCCTTTCCCAAACCATTTTACTCAATAACATCATTGACTGTTTTCTAATCATCATGTGTGCAAGTTTTATTAAGACCCATAACTATTATCTTGGTCTCCATCCTTTGTTATTGTTTGTTATGTTTGTTATTGATTTCTCTTTTTTTCCCCGCAGACTCTTTACTATCAAGATTCACTAAAACTCTTCCTTTTCGGGCCATCAAATTCCAACTCTCAACCTTCTCGTGGTTTGGCCCGTGATTAGAGGAGTTTTTCTCCCTGAAACTAATGGCGAGCTCTGGGTCGTCGTCGGGGAATTTTCCCCTTCCCTTTGACTTCTTCCCCGACGGCGACGACAATGACAACACGGACGGATGATGACACAGACGAAGACGACCACGACGTGGGGGAACCCCTGCCCTCCCCATATGCTTGTGGCTGGTTCTGACCAGCACAGGCCTGTCCACCCCTTGTCCCCCCGCGTCATCCCTTACGTCCCTCCCTTCGTCTCGATTAGCCAAAGTGCATTAATATGAGACGTTAAGCAATATTTAATCAATCAATCACTTCCTTTTCCACAAGGCTCAACACCTCATACCAAAAGCCATTTTTGTTGGTTCGATTACTTTCTTCACGTCTTCTTTTACTGCTTGGGATGTAAACCACGTTCCTGGGATGTGAGGTCCTCTTTGGTGTAGGAAAGGAGCTGGTAAAGAACAAAGAGGGAGAGTCGAACGTTAGTGTTAAATATCTGGATAAGTCGGCACTTGACGACAGGGACGACGACATTGATGAAGTGGCGGTGGAGGAGCCAGGTGTAGATGAAGTGGGAAGTGTGTTGTGGATGAGGGGGAACTACAAATGGGGGATTAATAGTTGGCCGGCTCAAATTTCAAATCATCTACCTAGGTGTAGAAAAGCCAGTTTGTTGCTATAGGTACGGGGTCCCATTCGGTGCTGATTCCAGTCCGTGGCTTTTTTTTCACCTGGGTTAGCCAATGCTATGGCCAAGCAATGTAAGTTAGTTCTTGCTGTTGCCTTGCAAATTTTCCCAAAAGAAGAGCTGCAGATTCTAGTGGATCTTTGCCTCGTCCACTCCGGGATGTCCGATTGGCCTCGCGTTTTAACTTCGATTTCTATGCGACTCTCTTCCGATATATTTTCAATGTTAAGTTCGCGCAGCAGGTCATCCTCGGGTGAAGATGAAGTGTAACAGTGATCGTTGTGGTTGGCATGTAAATTTAATGGTGGACCTCAGGATGTCGGAGAGCAACAATGCCTGATAGGCTGCATTTGCGTAGCACGAGACGCTGTCGGTATTTGCAAAGCATGTAACAGTTTGCATTGAGAGTAATCAACTGCAGAACAATTGTTGCATTTCGATTCTGTGTTGAGAATATTTTTTTTTCTTAATATCTTCCACCACTTTCGTGTAATTTTCGTATTCCTCATTTAGTTTGCGATAATCGTTTATTAGTTTGTTGACTTCTTCTATCTGAGTCTTTAGTACTTCTGTTTCTTTATGTTTGTCGATTGAAAGTAAACTGCCTTTGTTGCAGATTGCTTCGAATCGCTTGACAATTTTAAGCTTATAGGTAGACTTTGGTTTACACATCATTACTTGATCATAAGTATGCCCGTACAAGTGCATGCATATTTTAGTCTACGCAATTATTGTAGTGAAATTTGTATCATCTTTGTTTGGCTTATTTGGTATCATATTGATTGTATATCGTTTTATTTTTGTATTGGCCTTCTAGCTATATTCCTACATAAAAAAAATAAATAACTGGGAGAAACACACAAAATTAAGACCTATATATTATACTACTATAAAGGACTTCATAAGACCCAGTGGCTTAAGTGTTTGGCGGGATACTCCCAACCCAGCTTGACTTCATTTTCGATAAGGGTCGGATAATGCACATAGGATTACCGTGAGGGCTAGGCCAAAATTTACTTAGATACTTACATAACTGCCCTTAGCCACAAGAATGACCAGCAATTGCTAGAACATCAATGGGACCGTTTTAAATTTTCCATCGATATGGCAGTCGGGTTGTTCCAAGTTCTCTTCACAACCTGGCTTAATGAAGCCGGAATAATCCCCATTTTTGTCAAGGTTGTCCTCGATAAGACTTCAGGCGTTCGCCAGGATGCCTGTATTGGTTCAGTGAGTGCATGGAGAAGTATTTCCCTGGATCGGGACTTAGGTGGCGTCTTGGGAACAGCCGGTTTTGATCGCTGCTCCGGAAGAGGTGCCTTGTTCCCTGGTCCCGAAGTTTGGTAGGCGGCTGTAGCAAGGTGGGGTTTTGGAGCCTGGCATTCGGCCGCCTTCGTGTTTCGAATGCGGGGATCCGAGGTAGTCCTACCAAACCCTACGCTGGCCTGGACCGTCTTCATCCCTGGACTCCCAACAAACCTTTTGAGCGGGACAATAGGCTGCAAGTTCGATCTCTGCTTCCTGGGTGTCTTCGGTTCATCGGGTCGTTCCATGGTTGTAATGACTGTTTTCTTGAACTGAGTAAATCAAGTTTATTAATTTATAGATATTTTCATAATTCTATAGTTTTTGGTGTGTTTATGGCTGAAAACCATCTTACCACTGGGGGGGGGGGGGGCGTCGTGTACGGGTTGGTTGCGTTAACAGAGGAGAGGTAGGAGGTGTTGGAATTAAGGCTTTTCTGAATACCAGCATCAAAGTCCAACTCGCAACCTTCTCGAGGTTTGCCCGTGATTAGGGGAATGTTCACTCCCTGAAACTAATGGCGAGCTCTGGGTCGTCGTCGGGGAACTTTCCCCTTCCCTTTGACTACGTCCCCGACGGCGACGACAACGAAAACACAAACGGATGATGACCACGACGTGGGGGAACCCCTGCCCTCCCCATACGCTTGTGGCTGGTTTTGACCAGCACATGCCTGTCCACCCCTTGTCCCCCCGCATCATCCCTTACGTCCCTCCCTTCGTCTCTATTAGCCAAGTTGCATAAATATGAGACGTTAAGCAATATCCAATCAAATCTACTGTAGGTCCAGTGTCTTCTTCGTTCTCATCTCTGGCCTTGCCCAATGCCCATCCTTAGCCTCCTTCTAGTTTTATGCAGATTGTTATTGGCGGTTCTTAATAACTTCTTAAGATCACTTGGTTCTTGAAACCTCCATGGGACTGACTTGGGATATTTCTTGAGTCATTTCATGGATCCATCGCAGGCCGCAGTGACAACTTCCGCGAAGATTGCAGCTTGTTCCTCTGGATTCATCTCTTGGAAAGCTTCTATGAAAGGTTCATCAAATCTTTGTGTTATATGGTCATCAAAACTATCCCAGTCTGCAGTTCTAACGTTGTATAGTTCTGTTACTGTTGTGTATCGAACACATTCACACAGTTGGCGCTTCTGACGCCGGCCGCGATGCAAGCCCCACCTAGCGTCGACTGGAATCATTACCACTACTTGCTCGGAGTTGCTGCTGACTAGTCTGATGAATCAAGCATGGCTGTTTTTGTAACGTGAATTTCGTGTCTATTAATTGTAACAATCCTATCATCTTGTTATATTTCATCAGTTAATAAACAACTAATTCAGCATAACTATTCTTTTAAATGTTAATACACAACATTTACTGGCACGGGGATCGGATCGGATTGACAAGTAAGTTTATCTAGGCTAGGCCCTAGACCAATTCAAAGCCTAGGCCTAGGCCCAGGCCAATTTAACTTCAATACAATTACACATACGACCACATTGGCAGTAACAGTAACCCCTTGTCCCCCCGCGTCATCCCTTACGTCCATCCCTTCGTCTCGATTAGCCAAGTTGCATAAATATGAGACGTTAAGCAATATCCAATCAAATCAAATCAACATCGATAATCGGATAATATCACTAACAATATCAGGCAAGTATTGCTGACTGCCAGTATCCCCTTCTTGGACACCATCCTCCTTTGCTTTCTTCGCAAGGTTTGCCGTCCATTGTTGGAACGTTTGGTTTGTAATGTTTAGGCCTAATTCACAGTCAGTCGTTGTATCCGAAATGATGGTGGTTGACGGTAGATTAATTGATCAATTCTTATACATCGTCAACCAGCCCTAACGCAACTCTTCTTGTCAGTTCCTTTTTGCACACCTCTGTTTTTGTTGGCATTCCTGTATCAACGTGAAGGCTCTGTTTCACTTTGTACAACTGTCGTTATAGCTAGCAGCAGTGTTTTAACGTCTTTGATGTCTTTGCACTGAAGAACTTGCGCCATGCAACGAAGATAAAATTTTCTAGTAGTAGTAAGTAGACTATTGTGGATGGCCGGACAATGGAGCTGCCATCTTTTGGTTGTGGAGGTAAGAGTGGAGTGGGTAAGAAGGACGAACTGTTTAAAAATATATTCTTTGAAATGTCGGGGGATGATGATAGGGAGGAAGATGACTGACATGGGGGAGAGCTGGAGTTATATTTAGGGGAAGATGAGGCAGAGGAATCAACCAGAAAAGGAGGATTAATGTTCTGGCGTTCACTTAAAAATGAATCGAGGACCTCGTAATAAGGCCAGTTTGTGGCCGTTAAGGCTTGATGATAATGAAATGATGATTAATTAATTGATTAATAATGATATACACAGTGTTTATGTTAAAGTAGAGAAGATGCAAAACAATAGCATGCCCTACTAGATTAAGAACTCATATAGAAGAAAGAAAAGTTGGAAAGTTTCATTGAGCCATCAATGGCTTTTACGTGGACGTAAACAAAATCGTCTACTCGCATTGGCAGATTGTGATGTGAAAATATGCGGTGTTTGATATCATTAAAACTACTTGCCGACCAGACTGGATCTTTGTCTGTGTGCAAAGGTTGCACTTCCTTAGACTTGGCATTTCTTGATTTGTTTGGAACTTGGTTCATGGCCCAGAAATGTCATATGTTTGTATGCTTCCATCCTCCTAAACATGCTGGCTGACATATTTTCTGCACAAAGTTTACATATGTCTCTTTGACAACTCATCCTTAAATCAGGGAGTACCTAATCAAAACTTGGTATGCGATGTTTCTCTCGTTCCAAAGCAGTATTTGCCTGATGCATGTCAACGCAAATCCTGACATCTCCATTACTCTTAGGTACCACCACGAGCTGTGAGGACCACTGCGATGGACCATCGATCTTCTCAATGATATCTTGGGTTTTTCATCTCTTGAAATTTTTCTTCTACAATTCTTTGAAGGGGCACAGGAACTCTTCTCAGTGGTTAGTACACTGGTTTCATATCATGGTTAATGGGAAGTTTCATTTGAAAATCTTTCAACTTTCCCAATTCAGGCTTAAATCTAATAGGCTTCTCAATCTGATTCACATGCAGGCCTATCTTTAAAACTTCTAGTTTTACTGCAGTCTCTCCCCAGGAGTGGCACACCCTTGCATTATTACGTAGAACAAAGTGCTTACCTTCTGGCCAGGTCTTGCCTCGACATCTGCTTGGAATTTACCCAGGACAGTCATCGGGGTTTCACTTCTATCTCCTAGATAATGAAGAGTAGCAGTCATCTTTCTTCCCCTTTGAGAGAGTCCACGTTTCTTCATCTCATAACCTCGAAACCAATTCCACCCACCTTGACATTTAATAGGTCAAAAGAACCGTTCAGCTGGTTTACTCCGAAAGTATAGTCGCGGCGATCTTCCGATTCGTCGTCTGTATTTGAATCAACATTAAATTATCTAACCTCGTTTTTCTCTTTAAAAAAAAATCCTTTAGTGCGTTCCTCTTCTTGTTTATTTTTCTTCCTACACCAAGCTCCAAAATGCCCAATCTGATGACACAGATTGCATTCTTTATTCTTTGCCTGAGCTTACCTTCTCCAGTCCTAGCTCGCGCTGGTTGACGTCCTCTCAAGACCTTGATGTGTCCAACACAGACTGGGTCACTGGAGGGTCATATCTGGACCTATTTCGATAAGTTTTCTCTTGAGTTGCTTAGAAAATACCTTGTCCAAAATTTGGTCCCTTAAATGCTCATTTATTTTAGCCCCGAAATCGCAAACTATAGCCTGGCGCCTCAAACGTGTTTCATATTTAGCAACAGTTTAATTTTCAGCTTGAGCCAAGGCCCGAAATCTAATTCTATCACAGGGGACATTGGTCCTAGGCTTAAATTTCAAGGTCAGAGCATCTACTGTTAATGAGTGGAAAACATCTTGCACGTCCGTTCCTGTCTTATGTAGCAGCAAAACCTTCTTTCTTTTGGGCAAAGAAATGTTCTGGCTCTCTTCAAAGTACTCAAATGAGCGTAGCGCAATGATGTTTTATCGCCTTAGCAATCAAAAGGCCTAATATTATTATCATCCATGATTTAACACTGATAATACTACCTTACGATGACGAGGTGTGTTACCAGGATACATACTAGGAAAGCGCTCAAGTCCCGCCGCGTTGTTGGATGAGCGTAATTGGTGCATTGAGTTGCCAAGTGTTATGCGGATTTTCTGTTGTTCTGTGAAAAATCACTACTAAGTTGAAGATTTTTTTAAAATTAATTTAAATTAAATAAAAAATAAACTTTAATTTTTAATTTTTTTAATCAATCGTAATTTAAAAAAATAAAAAAATCTAAAATTTCAATTTTCATAAAAAATAATTATTCGATTGTGCTCAAATTTCACACGAATATATAAATTCATAAAATTAAGGATTCTGTGAAAAAATCATTACGATCGGATAAAGCATGTAGGTGCTATGCCAAAGAAATTTAAAAAATCGAAAAAAGTCGTAAAATTGTGATTTTTTAAAGAATTTTATCTTTCGATAACGCTCAAATTTCACACGAATATATCAATTCATAAAATTAAGGTTCTGTGAAAAAATTATTACAATCGGACAAAGCATGTACAGTTTGTCCCACCATATCCTGAGCCCGGGAAACAGTGTCTCTCCCATTCAGACTTTGCCTCTCACAAGTGTAGCAAAATTATCTGACAGTTGGATTTTGAATACCTCTCCACAAAACAATCTCTTCTTAATATCGCTGTGAACTCTACGCCCTCTTAGAAATATTCTTATCGACATGCGAGGAGTTGCATGTTCACCTGTAGGCAGCCCATCTGTTTCTGCATTTGGAGTTTTTTTTTCTTCAGAAGTCGATAATATCTTTTTTGTACTTTTCTGACTGAAGTTTTGCATCCTTCAACTTGTGAGAAAACACTCGATTCTCACGATGTACTCGGGATCTATATTTTTTGACGCGTTTTCTGCCACAGACTTTTCTTCCGTCTGAACAGAGTCTTTGAGTTCCCTGGAAGCATTGTTAGAATTAAATCCAAGTCATCCCATAATTCACAAGATTCAGATTATACTTTCAAAGCTTTCCTCTAAGCAAAAGTCAATAGTTTTATGTTGGGTCCCTGATCATTCATAAGCCGATAGTTTAGAAACATTTTGCTTGTTTGGTAGTTTTTTAAGATTTGATTTTGTGGGATTGAGAGTTTATAGAAGAGGAGGGCATGGTTGTTGGCATGTCTATGGGGTGTGTGAAAGTTAGTGTGTTTAGGCTAATGTGGGGTGTTTTTTTTTTTTTTTTTTTTTTTTAAATTTTAAGTTTGTGACCGAGACACTCAATTATCATTAATTCCCGTAATTGTTGATGATTACAATTGGAGAACTGCCGTATACCACTACTTCGGGTTGTCATGTTGTGGAAGTTAGTTGCTTGACTCTGTTCATTACATTTTTAACGGTCTCCTGTAATGACTAAATAGTAGGCCTGTGGGACAATTAACTTGATGATAACAGGTATGCCTAATAGACTGCATTTTTAGTAGTAAAGGTCTCATTAGACACTACCATTAGGAAAGTGTACTGAAATGCCTTCGTTTTCTAGATAAACCAAGTCCTCGACCAGTGGTTGAAAAACTAGCGGATTTCCATTTTGAAAAGTTCTGTCTGATGAGTGGAAAAGAAGAGCAAGAAAAATGTTTTGTAGTTTGGACAATAAGTGCTGTGGAATGCTTGGTAAAGTAAAATAAACTGCCCCCATTTTATGAACACCTGCATGACCTCCAAGAGGATTGTTGATCTCAAAATCATCAAAGTATATCGTAAGTGGGAAAACAGTTTTTCCTTCAAATTTTTGTTAGGATACCTTGTGGCGCCATAGTGCTCCCTGAATTATTATTATTATTATTATTTTATTGGATGTATTTCATACAAACTCGGTTATAACCGGAGCTAACATGTTGTACGGACTTACGTCAAGTACTTCCATGTGTACCTATTACATACATTATTACTTTTGTCTTAACTCTAACTAAAATAAGTCATTTATAAATTGTAATATTGTTTGTAGATGATGTTTTCTTTCTGCTGTGTACGGTCGTGGCCGATTTCTCGTCGCCATCCTAGCATTTGCTCTTCGGACTATGGGAAACCACGAAAACCATGTCAGGATGGAAGCTGTCTCGAAATCTCGAAGTATCATTCTTAGTTTAGAAATTTACGAACTATTCTACACGTGTTGAGTATTACTGCCTTTTGAGTCTCGATGTATACATTGGGTTGAAGATCTAGTTGTTTAATGCTTTCATGTAGCTTCTTCGGTATGATGCCGTTGGCTGATATAATGAATGGGATTGTATTTACCTTTTTTCTGTTTCCACATCTTCTTGATCTCAATTGCAAGTTCACTATACTTGTCAATTTTTTTCTTCCACGTGGTCTCGACGTTATGGCACATTGGGATAGCAACGTCGATAAGAGTAGTTTCTTGTTTCTTCTTTCTTCTTGTCAATTATTATTAAATCCGTCTGTTGTGATGTATCGTTTGGTCTGTTATAACTGTGCGGTCGTAATATAATTTGTATCTTTACTATCTAGTACTTTCTCTGGTTTGTTTTGTAAAAGGTGTGTGTGTGTAAAATAGGTTGTACTTATTGCTAGTTTTTGATGAATATGTTGCTACTTGGTTATGTCTGTAGAGGTAATCTGTTGACATAGTGCTTGCACCCGAATGATGTGTTCGTTGGGTTTTCACCCTTTGCACTACTTTTCTACTTTTGATCTTTTACTGTCGCATTTGATTATTTTTTTTTTTTTAAAATTGTTCGTCGCAATCACTCTGTCTTGAATACCCTCATAAAACCTTCTGTTTTCCAAATAGTTCCCCGTTGTTTAACCCCTATTTGATGTTTAATTCTACGTGACCTTTGTGAGTTCATCAAAATGCTTTTGTGTAGGGTTTTTCTGAGAGACGAACTTTTTTGAAGCGTCTTATGATTTTTCCCTTGTAGATTGACATTTTCGTTTGCTAGATTGAGTGGGTTAATGATTTGTCACTAGCCCACACCCTATCTGGAATTGGTTGCTCTTTGAAAAAAAGTATTTTTTTAAAAATGTCTATTTTTTTATAATTAAGTTGTTCAGATAAATTTAGGCCCGTCCCCCTTTTTTCTCTTGGAAGTGTCAATCTCTCATTGCTGATTTAGGATGATGTATTCTGTTTTGGGTAATTATACGAGTTAATATTTCCAACGCGGGGATGTCTGTCGCGTCCTTTTAAATGATTCCAAATGAATATGTCGTACTGGTACAGCATATTATTTTTGCTGTGATCTTGTTTTTCCGTTTAGTTGCGTCTTGAGGATAGATTTTTGTCTTTTCTTTGTTGTATCTATAAATTTTTGTTTCAAAACTTTATGTTCAATTTGGCGCTTGTGAAAACCCAAAATTTTTTGTATAAATCGTTATCTCCATATTCCAATCCTTTTCCATCACTAGCTGGAACTCTTCTGCTTGGTAACCTTCCCCCTTTTCGTATGTAGCGTCTTATTTTTGTCTACCCAAAACTCCAGCAGATATCTTGACAAAATTCAAATGTTGTATTGACTGACTGTTTTATTGAAAAAATTGATGCTACAATTTTAGGTCTCCATGTAGAATAGGGGGGAAATTGTGTACTCCCACATTATTGTCCTAATTTTAATCCGTATGTCATTCGTTAAGCATTGTGACGGGGGTTTTTTAATGCAGACAAACCAAATGCACTTATGGTCCCTTGAAAATCCACGTTTAATTTGTTTTGGTCTGTATTATCGCGGGTTTTTCAATTTATTTTTTTTAGTGTTGTTCTCCATTCTCCATTACTGTCTTCAAAAGTTTCAATTACTGGTTTTTTTTATATATGAAAAATCTGATAAGCCTTTGGGGTGTGGTGTTGAGTCAAAGGTTTTCCCTTGTAGTCATTATTTACGTAATATTCCTTTTTATTGTTGCCTGTTTCATTACGTAGAGTATAAAAGTTTTCTTACATCCCTGTGATTTCTTACAGCACCTTTTGTTCCTCGGCCTGATTTTGGTTCCGCAATGATTAATACTTTATTTGTTATGCATAAATCAATTTTTTATATAGTTGGAAGACTTTAAATTTTTCCGATATTATTTTGGGTTCTTCGTGTCATTGCCCTTTTGGGTTTGAGAAAGGTTTCCTTCAGAAAAGAATTCGGTATTTCTTAACTCCATTTATAAACCTTAAACTTTTCAATTTGATTGTGATAGTATTGAATTCTTATCCCAAAAAATTTTAAATATTATCATTACCTGGTGTTTTTCCAGCATGTGTAGCACTGATTGCGTTTTTAAATTATCAAAGTTATCCTTCAAACCCCCATTCATTATTCGCTCCCCCTAGAAATTTTCATCTTAAAATCCTTGTGCACCCTGTTGTGTTACCGGGTTACCCCATTTCCTGTCCAAAACTCTTCTATCTCTGTCAAGTTGGTGTTCCTTTCCTATTATTCTTCGGTACTAGATATTGTTGGTAAAACTTTTTTTTCCTTTTTTTTTAAACATTCGGTTTTGTTTTTTTCTAATATACATTTTTTATATCTTTTTAAATCTTTAGCTAGGCACTTACTTTTTGTTTAAGTGTATCCAAATATTCTGATAAATTCGTTAATTTTTTCATGTTTTGCGTAACCTTGAATCTTTAAAATTTTTTTTGGGCATATCTTATCACATTTTTAGATCATTACCCTTCGGTATTGTTCCGTCGAAACCGATATCTCTCCAAACTCAACGATTCTCCCCACTAGTCCCCTTTTTCCCATTTGTACTTTTCTCTCCTGTTTTGTCTTTGAAAATGTTGCTTTTACCTTTAAACCCAAATACTAACCCCTGCTACGCGGCACAATAAATTTCCCCCATGAAAGTCGGAAAAATGTTCGTCTTGTGTTAAAACGATAAAATATGTGTGTTCATTATTGTACCGCTGTCTTCATTTTTCCCTTTTAATGCTTGGTTTAGGATGTATGGTCTTCTGTTTTTTGGTTGTATGTGGCAAACTCTGACATGGTGTTGTAAAAACTAAAACTAATGTTCTTTAATTGATCTGTCAGGGGTTTTTCTATTGCTTTTTGCATATCTACCCCTTGTTTTTGATCGTCTATTGTTTTTTGGGGATCTTGATCTTCTTGGTTTTGGTTTTGGGTTTTTTAGTGGGTTTTGGACGTTCTGGTAGCCCGGACGTTGGTGGGGTATGTTTGTAGGCCGACGTTCTGGTAAATCTGGATGTTCTGGTTGGTCTGGGCGTTCTGATAGTCTGGACGTTCTGGTTGGTCTGGGAAATTCTGGGGTGCTGGTAGATTTGAAAAATTCTTGCGGTTTGGCCCAAAACCGGGATTTCTGGTAGTTCTAGTAGCTCTGGGATGAATGGCTTTTTCTTCCTGTCCTCTGCTGATGTATTTCCCTTATCATCTTTATGCCTTGTAGTTCGTTTCTTCATTCGCGTTTTTTTCATTTTAAAATTTTACTGGTAACATTTTTTTTTAACTATAATTCTTTTTTGGGCAGTATTCTCTGTTCCTTACTTCAAAAATGGGTATTCACGAACAAAAATCCCTATGGAGCTTTGCGTAACCTTTAAACAGCTCAATACGTTACCCTATATAGCTACCATCACAAAATGTTCATATCTTCTGTCCTTTGTGCGCTGTCTCATTTTTCCAGCTTTGGTGTCTGTAATGATTTCCTTACAGAACATCCATCGTCTGTTATTCCCTATTTTCCTTGTTCTAGATAAATTATTCTACATCTGTCAAAGTCACCTATTTTTTTTTTATTGTTTTAAAGTCAATGCCTTAAAAGAATGAAAAACATTTTCTCATGATTCATCAATTTTGGGGGGTGATGAGGTCTTCGCTTCCAACCTCCTTGCCTTTTCGTTTTGATAAAACTTTCTATTTGACGAATTTAAAGACTTTAATCTTCTCGTTCTGCAAAATAATTCGGGGCTTACGTAAAATGCTAAATATTATCTATTTTAGATATATTCCTTGCTGAAGTTCAAATAGCCTCTAAATAAAATATGCCCACCACTAACTTCAAAATTTAAAAAAATTCAACTGTTTCAAGTTATTTACAGCCCCAGGTCTGACAACGATATAAAAACTACAAAATAATGGTATAAATACTAAAAACTAATACTTCCCTCAATTCACTTGTATACGTCACTAGTAGATCAAAATCAGTCAAAATTTGAGATGGAAAGCTTTTATTTTCAGGGGCCCAATAGAAATTTAACCAGAACATCTCGAGCGTGACTAGTTTGAAACCCCAAAAAATGGGGTTTATTATTATTTTATTTTAAATTTTATTATTATTATTTATTATTATTATTATTATTATTTTTAAATTATTTTTAAATTCCCTTTATGATAATTTTGCCCAAAAATTAAAACAAATCCTACTTTATTGAGAAAAAAAAAAAGCGATTACTACTTTTCATTAATTTAAATTATTAAAAATGTTCAGGGGCTTAAAATATTTGTTAATTTTAAATTTCTTTAAAATGAAAAAAATTTATAAAAATTTTATAAAAAAAAAAAAAAGGATGTGGCAAACTGAACCAACGGGACCCAAGAGTATCTCCCACAGCTATATGTTTGGGAAAATGCTCCTCTGTTTTAAACCCCAAAATTCCAAACAAAATTTAAAACAATAGAAAAATAGTGACACAAAAACTAGTCCAAACATGCACTTTCTAAAAAACCTTACAAACCCAAATAAAAAAAACCCTTAAAAAAAAAAAGGGGGGAAATATTGCCCGTGAAAACCCTTGGTGTTTAAACACTGTCCTTTACTTCGCGTCGTTTGACGCCGCCCCTTCACAAAATTTTAAATTTCAATGGGGTCGCCCTATAGCGCCCAAAAAATGTTGGGTAATAAACAAAAAAATTAGAATTTTAAATTCCTTTTAAATTATTATTATTAATATTTCCCCGAAGTAAAAAAAGAAATTTGTATTTATTTTGTTTAAACCCGAAACCAAAACATCGAATCTTGTTTTCATATAGTTTTAAAAGGGGGGGGGGGGGGGGGGGCCCGTTAGACAAAACTTCGGGTTTGTGGGAGGCTGAAAACGATATTTTAAAAAAGTACTTGTGGGTTGCTTCCCGCGCCTTTTTCGGTACGCGCTGACGTGGGGGTCAGCTGGTAAGAGGTTGTGGGGGTCGATGGAAAACTGTTTGGTCTTTGCCTCCTCGTGGGGGCTTTTGGGGAACATTGTGCTATAATTCAGGTTTGCGTGACCGCCCCCTTGGGTTGTGGGGCCCAAATGCGGGCCCCGGGGCACAGCCCCCCTTTTGTGTCCTCTTTTGTTGAAAAAAGGGCCCAACGCCTCTCTTTTTTGGGCCCTGGTTGGGCCGAAACTGGGTATTGCCCGGGCCGACAAATTTTTCCCTTAGGGGGTTTGGTTTAAAGGGGGGGGGGGTTATCAAGGGGGGTGTTGATAGTGGCGCCCCCCTGGGGGGTTTGGGGGCGTTGCAGTTTTTTCTTTTTCCCCAAGTTTGCCCACCCGCAGATCCAGGTGCGAGGGAAATCGATGGGGTCCGTGTCTTGAGGGTTTGGCGACCCCCGGGACGACCCCCCAAACGGCGTGTCCGAGGGGGCTGGTAGGCGCCCCATATCAGGGAGGGCGGGTTTGGGGCCCCCCCAGGTGCGCTCCCCGACGGGGGCGGACTATGTGGCCGCCAAATGCCCTAGGGGCCTCTCCCCGACATGGGCGCCGTAGCCTTTTTCAAGCCGGGGGTTTTGCCAGCGACACACATGCACTAACAAAAGTTAGATTAACACAAAGAAGGGAAAAACCTGTAACTTTACAAAGCTTTTAATAACAAAATAAACTCCCCCGGGGGAAAGTATGGGGGGGTCGAAATTTGGTCGGGGGAAGCTCGAGCCCGTTTTAGACTTTTAAGAAAGACGGGGTAGAGTCTTTTAAACCCCCCCTCGGGGGGGGGAAATTTCCCCGGGAGCGAGCCGGGGAGGAGTTTGTGAGAGCTTCCAACCTCTCTTCCTCAGTAAAACTTGCAAAACTGGGTTCCTCTGTGCGCCCAACCCCCGTAGTTTCCCCTTTGGGGCATTTTGTTTAAAAACGTTTGCGATGCTTGATTTAGAGCGAAATTTCTGATAGAAAATAGGGGCCTTTTTCCAAATGGGCAGGGCAAATGTTTTTTTGACCCAAAAAAAGGACAGGGGCTGAGCCCCCCGTAGATTTTGGCTCTGGGGTCCCATTTCCCTTTGGTTTATTGATTTTTTCCCAATTCCCCCTTCCATTTTCTAAAAGGGGACTCCCGGAAAGGGGGCCCCTGTGCCTTGCCTAATCGAGAGAAAATTTATTTTTTTTGGGTTTTCTCTTTCCCCGGGTTTCCCCTTGAGGGAAAAGGGAAATGGTCCCCCCTTTTAAAATTTCAGTTTTAACTATATTGCCAAAAATTGGAATATTAAAAAACTTAAACCTCGCTTTTGTGGGTAGACTTTTAGTGGTATGTGGGGGCTAAAAGGGGAAACCCTTCCCAAAACGTTTGGACATTTTTGGTGCTATTTCTATTTGGACCATACCTTCTAGTTGGGCCTGAGTCACAGAATCTTTATCCCATGATCCCATGTTGGGAAGTGTATTTTTATTTTCCCTCTTTTCAAAAACTGAAAAAACCCAAAGTTTTTTTGGGCCGGGCAAACGTAAAAGGGGGTTTCAAAATGAAAAAAATTTTTTTTTTCGCAAAATTTCTTGAATACCCGGTTTTTTTTCCAGAAAAAAAATGCATATAAAAAAGGGGGGTTTGTGAGCCGGGGGAATTAGGTTTTTTGGGAGTACATATAGTAGTATATTTTTTTGTAAAAATGTGATAGGTCCAAAAATTTCTTTTTACAAAAAAAAAACTGCCACCCGGGGTGAGACCCAAAAAAATAATTACTTGGAAAACCATAATGGCCCAAAAAGGGCCCTTGGCGGCAAGTAGGGGGGGAACCCAACGCCTGATAAAAATTGAAAATTTATTTTAATCCTTAATTGGAATTTGCACAAAAAATTTTCGAAAAAATCCCATCACATGCACCCAATTTGTATTTTTTGAAAATTAAGTAATAAAATGTACAACTGTCAATAGTCAATTCATAAGGAGTGCGCCCCCCGGGGGTTAGATGTGGTTCTATTTTTCCCAAAAAATAGAAAAAGCAATTTTGGGGTGGAAATTAAGTATTCCCGGGCCCAGTCAAACCCAGTGCTGTTAATATATGGCATTTTTCCAAAATTACTAATATTTTTTTTTTAAATATTATTGGGGAAATTTTCCTTTGTTCGGAAGTTTAGTTTGAACGGTGTAAAATGTGGAAGTGATTTGTTTTCCTCCCGAGTACTTTTTTTTGAGAGAATCCTCTATGTTTTTAAATTTTTCAAAATCGGTCAGTCATTGTTTTTGCAAAAATTCCGAATGCCCTCGCCCTTTTTGTTCCCCTTTTTCCCCTGGTTTCCTTTTTAAAATATGAAATTTTTTCCCTTAATAGTAGTAGTAGTGGGAAAACCGAATTACCCCCAATTGGGAACTTAAACTCAAAAAAAAAGAGGGGAAAAACCAGACGGGGGGGAAAACCCCTGCCCCCCCCTACGCTTGGGGCTGTTTTGACCCAGACAGGTTTTCCCAAAACCCCTTTCCCCCGGGGGCGTCACCCCTTACGTCCCTCCCTTTGTAAAAATTTAGCAAAGTTGCAAAAATATGAGACTTTAAAGAAATTAACCCAAAAATCAAAATAATTTTTTAAAAAAGGGTTTTAAATTAAATAATTAATAAAAAATGTCACCCCCAAAAGGGGGTTTGAAAGACCTGGGACGGAGACTAACAAAAAACTGTTTTTGATATGAAAATATTTTTAAAATATTAACTTTAAAAAGTACGGTTTGGAAATTGTGCGTATATTTGGTAAATTTCAAAAAAATTGGGTTGGAAAAAACCCGGACAAAAAGACCCAAAAAAACTCTTTATTTGCCTGTAAACGACTATAACAAACATAAAACATAAAAAAACTCTTTACAAATTGGAAAGCAGAATCTGACACGGGTATCCACGGGTTTATGTTTCCAAATTATGTGCCCCTTGTTTTAATATGTAAAAATGGGGGAAAATTTGGGTGTGCATGTTTTGCCAACCTAAAGATTATTTGGGTCAATCCCTTTTGTTGCTTCACAGGGGGAAAAACCTTTGGGCATGGGTCGGTGTTAAGTCAAATAAGCTGTGGTGCTGGGTTTGGTGGGAAATTCGATGGGTTGCTACTCGTTTCCCTTTTAAAAAGGGATTACCCCGGTGCTTGTCGTATTTTTTTTTTAAAGTGATTTTTGGGGGGGTTTTTTGTAGGATTTTTGGGCGGGAAATTTGTCATTTTTTCTAGTGTCAAAGGGTAGGCCTATTTTGTTGGGGGTTTACTCTTTTTTTTTGAGATTTTTTTTTTTTTAAACGCCGTTATGGGTTGACTCGGGTGGGGGGGAAATTTCAAAAAAGTATCCGCACCTACCCTTTTCCCTCACTGGAGCTGAGGGAAAAAATTTCAGTGCTGAAGCTAAACAAACCGGGTCGTTGGGTTTTGGGCCCTTTCCCGCGCTTTTTTTTTATTTTAAATATATTGTCTTTTATATTATACAGTTTTTAATGCCCGGTTTTTCGATGCCGCGCTCCGTGCAGTTTTGGGCAGGCCCCCCCCCCCCCAAAAACCCGCCCCCCTTCCGACAAAAAAATTTTACGATCATTTTGGCAAAACGCTAAAATCTTTCTAAAAGGGTTTGCCCCGCAAGGAAGGGGCCCGATCTCCGTTTAAAAAAATGACTGAAGACTGCAAAAGCACGGGTACAAACCCCTTTTCAAATAAAATTCTTTGCATGAGCCCGCATCCCAAAACATTTGTGTAAACATAAAAAGTTTGGGAAATATCATTCCCCCTTTACAAGATTTAAATTATTTTTTTTTCTCTCTTTTTTATTGGTCTGAAAAATCTTTTTCCCTATGATATCCGTGTTCGGGTTTAAGGGGGGGAAATTTAAAACAATTTTATTATGCATGCCCTTTTTAGGTACTTTTCAGAATCTGCAAAAATTTAACGTAGCGGAAAAGCTCTCTGTGAACCCAAAAGGTATAGAGTGGAGCCTGAGTAATCACCGATTATTACAGAAACAACAAAGTAAAATTGTTTTACATTACCATTGGAAGTTTCTGAAATGCCTTCTTTTTTCTGGGTAAACCCAATTTTCCTCGACCAGTGGTTGAAAAAACCACCCGTTTTCCCATTTTGAAAAGTTTTTGTCTAATGAGTGGAAAAAAAAGGGAGAAAGGGAAAATTGTTTTGTATTTGGAAGTCCCTGTGGAAATTGCTTGGTAAATTAAAATAAACTCCCCTTTTATGAACCCCTTTGCTGACCCCCAAAGGGGGATTTTTTTGTTCTCAAAATCATCAAAGTATATCGAAGTGGGAAAACAGTTTTCCTACAATTTTTTTTGGGGGATACCTTGTGGCGCCATAGTGACCCCTTAAAATTATTTTTTCAAAATAAGATGTCTTTGTTTTTGGGTTAATTTTCAATATGTGTCAGTTGTTTAAAGTTTTCCCGGGTATTTCCCCCCCGGAAATTTTTTTTAAAAACTGATCGCATGGGAATTTTGCCCAAGTAATGAGTGGAAACCCATCCCCAAAGGCGACCATCGACAGTTTTGGCTCAAAAACATCTTTGTTACATATGCCTTTGGTTCAATGAAATTCCCACGTTTTTAAAAATTTTAATTGCATTTTTACTTCGTTTTTTAATTTTTAAAAAGGGGGTTTTCACAGATAGAAAACCCTTCGTTTGCAAAAAACCTTTTTTTTTAAAATAGGTTAGGAATAATTGCCCAAAAATTTTACTGGTATCATTTATAATTTCTTGAACAAGACTTTTTAAATAGTATTTTTTTGAATACATTTTTTGGGCAAAAAATGGGGCCGAGTGTTTTTTTAAACAAAGCTTCGAATTTTTAAAAACCGTCACCCCCAAATGGTGCTCCCCTCAATCATGAAAATCACAAATAAAATATTAAAAGAAAGGGTGTTTATTTGTTTGATAATTTTTTACCATAATTGTTGGCATGATTATTTTTTGGGAAACCCGCTTTTGTGTTTTGATTGTAAATGTCTTTTTTAAATTTAAATAAAGGGTTAAAATTGCCTCACACAAAGAATTTTGTTTCAAATGAAGGGTTTGGGAAAAAATTTAAAGGGGTTAAAATTTTTCAAATTCCCAAATTTAAAAAATATTGGGGTTTTAAAGTTTTGGGTTCACAGAGTAAAAAATTAACTTTTTTTTAAAGGTGGAAAAGTTTTGAGAATTGTGTGGGGTTTCTTATTGAAATGCTACCCAAAAACGGGGGGAAAACAATACGGGAAATTTAAATTCAAATCCTTAAAAACAGGCTTGTAGTGAAATTTGGGCTAAAAATTCATAATATATACTTTTTAAAAATGTGTTTTTTAAAAAAACAAAAAAGCAAATGGGGGTTCCCGGCTACTTTCGGAGATTTTTCCCGAAAAAAAAAATCAAGAAAGGCCCCCTTACCCTTTTTTACATTGCAACCTAAAAAAACCTCAACATTTTTCCAAAAAAAAAAGGTACTACAGTACCCCGAACCGAAAAGGAAATATATAAATTATGTACCAAATTTGCGGGTAATTAAACCTAAAAAAGAAAAGTATTTGTAAAATAATTTTTACCATAGGGTTTTTATATTTTACGTCCAAAGCAAGCTATAATTGGGGATAACCAGGAGCGCCCAGTAAAAGGTTTGGCAACGCTGCGGACGTCATTTTCGAAGGTCGCGCGCGTTTGACCAAGGGCCCTTTGAACTCGGGGGGGGGGGGACCCAAATTTAAAAAGGGGTTTGGCTGCCTTTCCCTATGACAGCAGGGGGTTGTGTTTTTACGTTATGCTGCTGGATAATTTTCAGATTCGGAATATAAAATCGAAATTTGGGCCTGGGCCTAAAAAATACAAAAAAATACTCGACGGGCGGAATATTACCCTTTTTTCATTTTAAAATTGTTTTTAAAAAAGTAAAACCCCTGGGTGTTTTTTTATTGACTAGCCCCCCATTAACATAATTGCCCCTTTTTTGTAAATTTGTGGCCCCTACATTAATTCCCAAATTTAAAAATAGAATTTAAGCACAGTCAGGGCGGAATGCAATGGAACGCTAAATAAAGGAAGGAAAAAAAGGAACCTGAGATTCACAAAATTTTCCCCTTTTCGTAGGCCCAAAGACGTTTTTGTCCCGGCCCCGTCCACGGCAAATTTCCCCACCTCCCCGACCCCCTTTTGGGTTTTTGGGGCCGGGAAAAAAAAATTTTGGGCCCCCAATAACAAATACATATAAAATCATTTTTAGCCATATTAGATCCCGCGTCAGTGGGCCCTAACTACAAAATAAGTGAAAAACGTGTTTTAACATTGTTAGAGTAGGCCTAAATAATTTTTTTGGACAAATTAATTTACATTCTACGGCCCATGCGAAAAAAATTTTTTAAGAATGTGATAAGAAAAAAATCAAAAAAAAAAGAAACTATAAACAACTCACAAAAAATACATACAAAACAAAAACATAAAACCCCATTTTGAGGGGTGGGCTTACTGAGTAAATAGCAAATGCCCTAAAAAAAAATGCCCCTTGTTTTGGGGAAATTTCCCAATTTGGGAATATTTAAAAAAATCATAAACAAAAATTTTTGGAATGACCCAAAAAAAATTTAAAAAAATTTTTTCCAGCCCGGGACTCGCCCCGGGCCCTTTTCCAATAGAAAACGAGCGCGCTAGCCTTTGGGGGCCCATTAGCGACCACGGGAGCTTGGGGGGCCCGACGATGCTGCGTTTCCCTAAACCCCCAGCAGATGTGACCCCCGACCCCAAAACGACTTTAAAATTTTTTGTGATGCCCAATTGGGACATTTTTTTAAAAATTTTAAAAAGCCTTTCCCAATTTTATTGAATGTAATTTACGTCGGGAAATAGCATATATACGAAACCTACGGTTTTTTTTTGGTTTATGAAACACTTTGAGGGGGCAGTTTCTCTCGGCGCGTTTCAAATCACTCGATCAGAACAGGGGGCAGGGGCTGCTGGGCCGGGGTTGCCCAACCCGGGGAAAAATACCATTTTGGGCCAAACTCTAAAGAAAAAGTTTCCAACTATTACATACCCGTTAATTTTTTTGGGTTACAAATTACATGAGAGAAAAAATCATTTGTACTTTTAAATTTTTAAAAGGGAATTTAAAATTTTTTTCTTTGTCCATGGGCCCCCTTAGCCTACTTTAGTGATTTACGTGTTTTTTTGGGTTTGGGGACTTTTTTCGATTTCTGAGGTTGGCAAAAAATGAATAGTCATTAGCGACTGTACCCAAAAAGGGGAAAACAAATAAATTGGGTTTTTCCCAAAAGGAAAAAAAAAAAATTAAATAAATACTTTGGGGGAGTAAAATAAAATACAAATTGTAAATTATCTGACATAAAAAAACCAAGGGTTTGGAAATTTTTTTATAAATTTAGGGGGAATAAAATATTATACTCTTGAGTCCCTTGGTTTCAATCACTGGAGTCCCCCCCCCCCCTTTTTAAAATCAATTTTTTTGGGGTTTTATCGTATATGCCCAACGTTTTCAATAATACCAGAGCTGCTAGAAATTTTATTGGGTAATTTAACCTGCAGAGTGTGAAAAGTTTTTTAACATAAATCAATAGCTATCACAAGGCTTCAATTTTTTTAGTAGTGTCCTCGTTTAAAAGGGGTGAGGGGATAGTACCCGACCTGTCGCTGCAAGGGTGGACGTTAGCTGGGCGTGACACTACAAAAACCCCAAACGGTTGCACCGTCAGTTGAGGGCTTTCAACTTGGCGTACTTCCGTTTTTTATGGCTGTTTTTTAGATCCCAATTGTTGAAAAAAGAAATTTTATTAATCAGGATCACGACAAGGTATTTTGTCTTCATCCTCTGAATTCGAGTCTCCCACAGGGTCGTCAAAATTACCCTTCATTTCCAACAAGTCGTTTGTTAAAAGTTGCAACCCCTTCGACGACCCCCACTGTCTAAAAGCCCTTCTTCCAAAAATTTTGGGTTTTCATTTAACCCTTTTTCTTTTACAGCGAAAGATTGGGGCCTGAAGGGAAAAAGGGGTTTGTTTGACATTTTTTTTTTTCCCTTTTAGGATTACAAAGGGGGGTAGTTTCGCCCCTCGGCCAAGCAAACCAACAAACACTGGGAAAACTTTTTTTTTCCTTTGTTGCCCCGAAGGTTTTTATATGGGGCCCACTTCGTCCTTTATCATCCAAAGTTACATTTGGGGGGCATATCGTAATAAAAATGGGATTTTTGTCAGCAAAACCATTTAGCGCAACAAGGTTTTTATGACGTTTGCGCAAAAAAATTAAAAAATCGTTGTATTGTAATAAATTTTTTTTATAATAATGTGGGGACGGGACACCCGGGGATAATCTCTGCCCACTGGTTGAGGTGGACGTCACAAAGAAAGGGTTTTTTTGCCTCGCGCGGCGAAAAATTTCCCCTTTTGTCGGGTTTGTAAATCGCAACGGCACCTTTAAACCTTTAAAGACCCAAACGAGTTTGGAACCTTTACGATTGGCCCCCTTTGGGGGCTGGATTTTAATGTGTGTTTCTTGATTTCCCCCCAAAAACATCAGGGCCCCACATTTTGAATGAAACCCCTTTAAAACACTGCATACTCAGCACCACTAGGCATTAAATTTCGAAAGGGGGAATGAGCCCCTTTAAATCTGAGGGTTTTAAATACATAAATGTAAATATGGAAACCCAAAAGGATTTAGAGTTTTTTGTGGGGAAATTTTTGGGGTTTTAGTGTTATTGACCCTTTGCTGCTTTAGCTAAAAAAAAAGCTTTTTTTTTGGTTTAAAAATTTCAGTCATTTTGGCAAATACTTTTGGGGGAATAAGGTGAGAAATATTTTGTTTGGGAATTTCAAAAAAGACGTTTTAAGGGCCAAATTTTTGTTAAGTTTTCTTTTTTGGTGGGAAATTTACGCTACGAAAGGAAAGGCCAATTTTTACGGATTTTTTAAATTATGCATTTTCCCGTAAACCCAAAGTTGATAAGGGACTTTATGGGAACCCTGGACTAATCGTTATGTCTGTGGGCCCCAATCTGTTTTTTTCATCTTTTGCCCCTTCTGTCTTGGGGCGAAAAGTTTTAAAAGACTTCAGGGGCATCTATAAACATCTTTCTTTTCACACCCAACCCATAAATTTTTTCTTATGGGACGGGGTCTTTTATGAAAAAAAAAATTTTAGGGTTAAAAATTACCTAATACTAGGAAAAAAGCTTAAATCCGCCGGGGGTTTTTTTGGGGTGAGCTAAATTGGGGAATTTAGCTGCCCTTGTTTTAAAGCGGATTTTTTGTGTTCTGTGAAAAAATTTTTACTAAGTTCGAAGATTTTTTTAAAAAATTTAAAAAAATTAAATAAAAAAATTTTCTTAATTTTTTTTTTAATCGTAATTAAAAAAAGGAAAAAATCGTAAAATTTTCGTTTTCATAAGAAAAAATTATTTGATTGCGCTTTAAAATTTTTCAGAAAATTTTAATTCATAAAAAAAGGGTTCGTGAAAAAATCATTTTAAAAAGGAAAAGCATGTATTTTTTATAAATCAAAGAATTGTTTTTAAAAAAAAAAAAAACTGTAAATTTCGATTTTCATGAGGGAAAAAGTTTTTCGATTCGCTCAAATTTTACAAGAATATCTTAAATTTTGAAATTAAAGGTTTTTGTGAAAAAAACATTAAAATCGGAAATTAAGCATGTAGTGTTATAAATCGAAGAAAGTTTTTTTTAAAACGAAAAAAAAAACGTAAAAATTTGGGTTTTTTATGAGAAAAAAATTTTTTGATTCGCTCAAAAAAAAGTGGGAGTTTTAAGGGGGTTCAGAGATTCGAAGGCCTCCATAAAATTTTATCACAATTGGAGTATCGTTTAGCCGGGGGAAAGTGTTTAAAAAACCACAATAATAAAACAAAAAAAAAAAAAAAAAAAAAAAACATTCCCGGGTTTTTTTTCCCGTGTAGTGAAAAAGGAATCTTCGCTTCGCTCCCTACGCTCGCTAAAGCCCCATCCCCAAAAAATGATAATTGGAAACATAATATAAAAATTTAAACGATCAGGGAAAATTTATATTGGAAAAAAATTTTTACGGTTTCATCTTTTTTTTGGGAAACCCAAATTTTTTTTTTTTAAAAAATGTCCCAAAATTTTTGGATAGCTCCCAAAAAAAAATTTTAATATTGTGTTTTTTTAAAAAATGCAAAGGGTGAAAAATTTTATTTATTTTTGCTACAAATTTGGGAGGGGGGTCAATATATATAAAATTCTCTTATTTTAGTAGTCTTATTTTTCAGTTTCTTTTTGCTTTAAAAAAATTAAATCAAAACTGGATTTAGAGCCTACCCCCCTCAGTCACGAAATGATTTTTCCCGTGGGGGACAGTAAAAACCCAAAAATCACCCGCCCAAACCCCGGGAGGCCCCCACGCAATCGCGAGTGCCTTTGCCATTGTACCCTAATAAAATTAACACAAAAAAATAAGATAGTTTTGAGAAAATCACATCATGGCTTTACTGGGTGAAAAAATTTTAAAACATTAATTTTTACTGAGTGTAAAATTTGCCATTTTACATAATATATTTATACAATAAAAAATGATGGTATTTAGAAAAAAGATTTCATTTTTCCAATGGGTTGATGTCGAGTTTTTTTTATTTTTAAAGTCATTGGGAAAAAAGATGAGTATTTGTATTTTCATTGGCATTAGAAAAATGGTCTTTTTTCTGACGATTGTAGTGGGATGGAGTACGGTGGCGGGGTTTATAACCTACGTTTTTTAAGGGTCAAATTGGCCAATTATTAGGGGTTCTGTGATTAGCTTCGAATCAGAGGGTGTACGCCCGTTGTCCAAGTTTGTTTTATTTTTCCCAAAATGGTTTTTTAATTTGAACCCCTACATTCCCTTCGTTTTTAACAACATATGAACCACTTTCTTCCCGAGACCTCCTAAAGGGCCTTGGGGGTGGTAGACTTTATTGTTTTACCCGTATTCTGTGGGGGACACTGTTTTACCTCATTAGGGTTTTCCAAAATGGAAATAGGTCTGTCATTGCCCATTGTTTCGCAAGCGAAACCACATACTAGAGGCCCGCTCTGTTTTACGTTTAACATCTTTGCTGTCCAGGGGATATTATAAAAACATTCTGCCTACTCCCGTAAAAAGGTATGTTTTTTGTTGAGATGGGAAAGGGTATTTCTGACCAATATTTCCCTTCGGACTAGTTGCTTTTGAACACCACGAGGGCTTTTTTTATTTTCGGGGGTTTTGGGTTTCGGATTCAAATGGAATGTAGATGTCGCCCAAGTGGACCCCCATCTACGTATGACTCCCACCAGATGTACGGTACGTTGAAATTTATTTGCCTTGTCTCCCTCCCAAATAATGCATATCCCCAAAAAAATCTTTTGCAACGCATTTTTAGCTGTTATCAGATCGATTTCTGGGGTTTTTTTGATAATTTTAGGGAGGGTAAAAAATGGGTTTTAGGGCAGCAGCGCGAGGTGTTCTTAATATCTCAAAGGCAGAATCCCTGTAGGACATGGGGGAGCGTAGTAAGAAGGGCCCCATTCTCCACTCTGTAGCTTTTTCCCAAACTGCTCTCGAGAAAGGCCTCGGTGTTCTAAAAAACCATGTTTTGGGGGGACGAATTGGTGGAGACGTGCACAAAAATTTTTGTTTTTTGTATGGTGTTTGGGAAAAAGTAGGGGAAAAATGAAAAAAAATTGCTTGCCTTGAAAGGCCCTGTAAGGGAAAGTCTGTACCCATATGGATGTTCCCCATTTCAACAGGACGAGCCACGCCTGTCTAGGGCAGGTTTTAAAAACAGAATAAGATAAGCAAGAGGGGTAGAGGGGAGTGAAAACTAAATACAAATGAAAAAAGATGGGGTAATACTGGCGAAAAAATACCGCCCAACAAAGACAATTTTTTAAAAACATTTCAAACCCCAAAAAAAAACAAAAACTCAAAGAAAAACGGGGAAAAATAAACGATACGAAGTTTTCCCCCAAATAACTTTAAACATGGGGTTTGAACCTCAAGTCGATTGACTGGGCGAAAAAGGAAATGTTTGGGTCATGGGGTACTGACACGACACGCCGACACCATCCTTATCGGGCATAAAAAGGGCCGTGGGGCAAACCCAGGGCCCTGACAATGGGCTGGAAGAAAAAGTTTTAAATTTTTAAATACCCTCGCCGACTTTCAAGTTGGGGGTACCGCCGGCCACTTTCCCCGGTTTTCATTTTATCGGAGGTATTCCGTGTGCCACCGTGTCCAAAAAGGACCCGATGTTTAAATGGGGCACAAAGTCCGCCAACGTGAAAGGACGCGAAGAAATGTTCGCCTTTTAACCGGGTCAGGAGGGCTAGAAGAGTGGAAACCCTTTAAAAAAATTTTCCCGGGGTCGATAAGAGCACTTTCTTTTAGGGTGCGAATCAGAGCGCACAGGGGCCCACTGTTTAAAAAAAAGCTTTTTTACGGCAAAAGAGTTGGGGGTAAATTCTCGTGAGTGTGTGGCCCAGTCGGGATAATCTATCAGAAGCTTTTCGCCCACTTTACCCTTTGGGCTTTCCCCGATGGGTGCCGAAGTTGGGGCATACCCGGGGAAACTGAAATGCTACTGGATTGCGCGGGGAGTGAGAGAATCGGAAAATCGCAGCGTTGGCATGAGCGAGAAACTCGATAACTTCTTTGAAGCTGACGGCAGCAACCGGGCATAGTTTAAAGTCCATTACGGTTTAGATGTTTCCCAGGGGAAATCCCCTTTTGGGGAAATAGTCGGGTCTAAGCAACCCAAAAAAAAACTTTGGGGGACAGTTGACGCCATATCGAGGTTTCACCGCCCGTACCAAAAAACAAAAAGCAAGCGATAGTCCTTGGGGAAAGCAGCATTGCGACATTTCTTTCTTTCACTTTGGAAGGGGGCCCCGCAAAATTCCCCTGCCTACTTTCAAAAAAGGCCCACCCGAAGTTACAAACAGCGAAAGGAAAATCCGACAAGATGGGTGACCATGCACGAAAATTTTAGAAAATTTTAAACGCGAAAAATACCTGCCGCAACAGTCCTGGGAGTGAAACAATAAAAATTTTTGTTGTCCGCCTGAACGGTGCGGGACCTAATGTAGTGCGTTTGTGAAAATTACCCAAAAAATTAGAGACGACAAGTGAGCTTGCTTTGATAGCAAAAGGGGATGAGGGGCGTAAACAGAAGAGAGGAGTGCTCAGTCCCCCGCCCCCCCTGAGAAAACCTGATGACACGGGGAAATGGCTTGAGAGAGGCCAATTTAAAGGTGACGCTACCATTTGTCAAGCTGGCGCAACTCACTGGTGAAAAAATGACGTTGAGAAAGCTTGACAAGATGTCAAAAGAAGCTGCCCCAAATCTTCAGTGCGCAGAGGGGCCCTTGGGATAAAGGGCCTGAAAAACGTTTAGCTAGCAGGATCCGCGCGAATTGGATGACGTAGCCAAAAAAATTTCTGCGAAAAATAGTGGGGAACTTTTGAAATGAAGTAACAATGGGGACGACAACGTCGGGCCCTTTGGGGTCAAAACTGCATGCGGTTTTTATCTCAGGGAACTCACGCTAACGGAGTAGGCGTTGATCGGGGCAAAAAATCTGGGGGTGATTGGAAGGAGGGCGGTCCCAAATGCCACAAAAGGGGGAAATACATTTTAGATTTCCCCAAACACGGGACGCACAGTCGTGGCAGAATAATTTAAATTTAGAAAGTCTCTTAAAAATTGGGTTTTTTCCCAAAATTTTTCTTTGGAGGGTTTCATTGCATTTTTTGTGCCGGAATACGGCATGTTTTTTGTAAAAAGACTTATAGATTTCCCGTCGAAAATTAATTACTCTAGGCATCGGGGCACCTTTTTCAAAATACAATCACTTTAAAATAATAGCACACAAAAACACCACAGCAAAAACCATCAGATTGCATGGGAGTGGGGGGGAAAAAGAAATTCCCTTCCCTAAATGTTCTTGATTGCATAATATGTAGCAATTGTTAAAGAACGATTCACTATGTAGAATAGAATAGATTATTTATTGGCATCTTAGATTGCAATGATTACATTTTGACACAATCGGTGGCTGCTCAGTATACTATATATAGTACTAGTAGTATTAAGTAAAAATATGAATATAACTAAATAGTAAATTATGATAATCTATATGTACAAGGGTACAAGCCATAACACTAAACTTTTCAACAGTCCTTTTAATACTCCCAGTGATTTAGCAAGAGTCACCATTACTCCTTTTGGGAGAGCATTCCACTCCCTTTTGGCTCTAGCCAGAAAAGAGTATTTGCCAGTATTAGTTCTGCTAGCTACAACTTTCACTTTGAAGGCATGGACATCTCTTCCTACATAGTCGGCCTTTTCAAGCCTGCCATTACATACATACCTGGGAACCAATTGTCGTTGTACATGACTGCTACCCAATCCCCTACATTTACAACTTGACTTGGGTCTTGCCCAGATTCAGTAACATCAGTAGGCCTTCTACTATTAGCAATAGCAGCCTTATTTTGGAAAGCTGTTAAAATGCAAGCATTTTAGAATTTATCCTAAATAGCCCCTTGGTTACCGTAACTCCAGTAATTGTGAATACGTACTCATAAGTAACTCTATTTACCTTTCCCTTGTAAATCCACATCCCAAAGACCAAAGGACCCATATGAAGAGCATACATCATCATAGGGACATTTAAAGCAACTCAATGTGCGGAGAGAAACGTCGAGGTTTTGATTTTGCCCAAGTTAACTGGTGAATCTTCATTGTTCAATTATTGTTTTTGTATTTACTGGTAAAGCTTCATCCATATGTAGTATTATTACGGTATTACAATTATTCTTAAGTTATTTTAGGTTTTTGCAAGCGCAGTTTTATTGTTTCATGAATAGGCTATAGGCCTATTCGTCATCAGAAGCATTCAGGTCAGGACCAGTGGCTCGGAGCTGGTTAACTTTCAGGTTCCTGTAGAACTCGTGAAACGTAGGGTGTATTAAAGGTCCAGAAGGTCCTTCTTCTTTTCAAGTGGGATCGGTATGGGCCCGTTATACGACTTTGGTGAATCTAGATTAGCACCCGATTGTCTCTGCCTCTGAATACTGAAAGTTTTAAATGGCCCGTTCTCCTCTGAATCTTCATTATTGTGTTGAAATCTTTATAACAATTTACTACAAAAGATCTTGACTCTAATATATAATTATGTCAGACATATAATAATTTGTAATTGTTTAAGTCAAAAACTGATCTCAGCAATGATAGATAGATAGATAGATAGATAGATAGATAGATAGATAGATAGATAGATAGATAGATAGATAAATAGATAAATAGATAGATAGATAGATAGATATTTTATTCACTTCAGACTAGTACAGTGTACAAGTATCTCTTTGCAAAGAAAGTGAATAGTCTATATTAAATAATAATAAAAGTGATGATAATAATAATGATATATATATATATACAGTGTTTGTTAAAGTAGAGTAGATGCAAAATAATAGTAGTCATAAAGAAGAAAGAAAAGTTTGATATAAAGCAATATGTACATAATATATAATAATTGATATGATATTGTGATAAGCTGATGGTACAGAAAACAGCAATGATGTAGGGCCTACAGTAGAACGTGTCTAATATACATGCACAGTTCAAGGAATTACATCATTTTGGCTCAGGGAATATTTGAAAAAAGAAGAAAATTTAAACAATTCAATTCAATTCAATTTGATGTTCATTTTCAATAACTAACTTGTACAATTTACATAGGGGGTATGCACAGCAGACTCCGATTGTTGCAAAGGTATCCCAGCAAACATGAGACTCTGGGCCCCGTGCGGGACAACCAAAGGAAGTGCGGGTAAATTGCGGGTAAGGGAATGACACGGGACAACCCGCACGGTCCCGCGAGGGACATGTTAGGGACATGTTAGGGACATTTCTATCTGGGAGAGCTACGGGACAACCCGCACGGGTCCCGCGAGGGAAACTTAAGGGACACCCCTTTAGGGAAAACTACGGGACAACCCGCACGGGTCCCGCGAGGGAAACTTAAGGGACACCCCTTTAGGGAAAACTACGGGACAACCCGCACGGGTCCCGCGAGGGAAACTTCAGGGGTAACCCAAAATGTGGAGTAATTATATTTAAACAATACGTGTGTATAGATTTATGTAGAATACTTCCCCTGATTTATTCTTTTTTTTCTTTCTTTTTTTTTTCATTGCAAATCGTTGTTTTATAACTGAATATAGGATAGGCCTATATAGACGTTTATTAAATAAATAATATATAATCATTCCATTTCAGACGAGTAATCGTATTAAGTCTTAGTTAAGTTGTGAAGGTATGTTGTCTGGTGGCCGGCCACTGGTGGAGCTCGCAACTTGAGTTAGGTGTCCTGTATCATTGCTGTGATCAGTTTTTGACTTAGCCTATACAATTCCCAATAATTATATGTCTAATATATTAGAGTCAAGATCTTTTGTACTATATTGTTATCAAGATTTGAACACAAGAATGAAGATTCGCGTTCGGTCGTTTCGCGAAAGTTTGATTTCTCCCTGATTTGCTGTTCCTGATTTTTGGCAAACCTCATATTCGTTTGAGTTGGATCGTCTAATAAATCTTTTTTTTCTTTTCGTTTTTCTTTTTTGATGAATTTTTTCCTTCCTTTCTTCCTTTCTTTTTATTAATTTCTACAAATTAAGTACAAAGTAATCTTAAAAATATGTTGAAGAGATTCAGAGTGCATACGATAGCCATAGCAAATTATGGCGTGATATCCCATCGTTACAACTAAATACACGTAAACCTAATTTTGTATAATCAAAATTAATTAATAAATAAACTAAATGTTGTAGAATCAAAATATGCTATAGACATAACAAAGAACATACATTTTAAATGATAATTTAACTGAAATAATTTTTTATTGTAAGTAGTATTGAAATATGTATGATGATTTGTATTGCTTAACACCTTTATGCACTAAGGCTATTCGAGTTGATTAGTGGTGATAATATGACGATAAAGGACGATCACAAAAACCTATGCCTTATTCGGGATTCAAACCCACGTACTCGATGAGCGCCCTAATTGTATGTGCCACCGCGGACGGTGAGGGGGGGATAATTGATCACATTCGTTTGGTTATAAGATATAAGAAACAATTATCTGTTCTTGGCCTACCGTCGTCCAATGCAATATATCCAGCCAGTATAAGATTTAATGATCGAGTATTTGTTAAAGCCTAATAATCGAAGAGGATAGCATGGATTTAAAAAATATATAATAGTATCATGTTTTAATAAAGACCAAAACACATTTTCAATATCACAATAGTTACACTGCAATGTTACGTTCCGCAATCCACGCAAGCGTGCTACCTTTCATAAGCCATCTAACGCGCCAATAACAGTATAGGTGCTGTAGCCGAGTGGATAGAGCGTCTGACTCCGGAAGAAGGCATTGCGGGTTCGAGTTCGGCTGTTGTCAATAAAATTTATATGTCTGATAATTCTTGTCTATATTCTATGTACTTATTCCCCTTCACATCAAATGTATAAATTGAGAAAGTGGCATCGCTTAATAAATAATTTAATTTTAAAATTTTGGCCCGTTTTATCTGTTGAGTTCTTTGAGTGTCTACTAGATGGCGCTAGAAGCAATGCACCGGAAACACTGGGACGAGTGCGGGACACGTGCGGGAAACTAGCGGGCAGGCTTGGGACCCGTCCGGGCCATCAAGGGTAGGTCGCGGGCATGAGCGCGCGGGAAACGTTTGGGACGACTTCGGGACACACTGGGACGAGTGCGGGATGTCCCGTACGGGACCCGGTCATGGCCCATAGGACACTGTCCCGTACGCGGGTCCCGCACTAGCGGCATTACGGGACAGACTTCGGGAAACGTGCGGGACACCGCAAAAATGTTTGCTGGGATTAATATGTAATTTGCTACTGAGTTGTCTAGTATCAAAACTGTCCTTTCCCACTTTATGAAATTAACCACAAATCATAAAAAAACTAATGGTATATTCAATTTGTGTTATATAAATTGGGAATTAGTGAACTGTGAATTTTGATATATAACCCTCAAAATAATAATCATAGAATATAAACGTTTCTTTAAATCTATGTTTGGAAAAGGCTAGTTTTGAAACTTATACCTGGAATAGGTAAGTTTTGAAACTACAACTACACAAATGATATTAAACTTTCATGACATTGTCTGTTACCATTGTTTCTCGATTTGGTTAATCGGGAAACACTCCCGTGGGTGTAATTGTTTTTATTTACTACAATTCAGAAATTAAAAAAGTCCGCCCCAACCGGGAATCGAACCACGGATCTCCCACATTCCAGGAATGTGTAGTAAACAAATTACCATTGTTCTTATTTATTTTAAATTATAATATTTTCGTACATGTATTTTATTAGATAGTAGAAACTTATCATTGTGTTGATTTTAGGAAGTGAATATTAACATGAACACAATCATGTTGATGTATTTAAAACAATTTCAAGCTGGCACGCTGTTAGGCCTAGACTGTTAAGTCCACAATAGTGGATAGTATGCCTTTAAGTTACTCCACGGTAATTTAGTTTCCACATTAAAAAAAACTTCAAACGATTCAAACGGTCGCTTATAACACCAAGTTCATTGCATAAAAGCAAAAATAAAAATTCGCCACTTACTTTCCCGTTGCTGGAGTTCTTTGTCTGTTTAAATACTGCATTGGCTATATTTTTATTTTTTGATAATCGAACATCTTAATCAACACTTTTGATAGTTTTACGATTGCGTCTCATTGTTTAAATGGGCTTTTGTGAAGAAAGTACGGACTTTTAGAGAGTTACGATTCCACCAATTTAAAAAAAAAAAAAAAAGTTACGACAGTTTGTTACTCTCTCCAAAAAAAACTCAATGCAGTTTTTCCAACGATTCAAACCTCTGAACGAGGCTCCAAATCAAGTCTTTGCGTGTCCTTTATTTTCTTGGATAAAATGTCTGCCAAACGAATGGCGTCTTGCTCTGTTAGCGAGTTGAGAATTATATCTATTAGTTAGCATCACTGTTAGTTTATGTATTTTCTTATTTCTCCCCTACATATCGGAATGATATTTTAACTCATTGAGGACTGTGTTGTAAAGCAATTTTATTATTAGCTGAGATAAAATGTTATTTTATTATATGACATAATACAAACTTTGTCAAAACTGAAGGCATTGAGGCAACAAGTTGTAAATACATAAATGAAGGAAGGTCTCAGTGGTAAAGTTGCGTAATCCACTGTTACCTTTTTCGGAGAAAAATGGAGGAAAAGGTAAATCTTAATAAACATACAATAGCACTTAATATTTGAAAATTACAAAATAAAATATAAGTGTGTGACTTGGGTCAACTGTCAAATGTGTGGTATTAACGTGGCTCGTCGGTCTTGTGGTTAGCGTATCTGCTTCCAATGCAGAAGGTCCAGGGTTCGTTTCCCGCTTAAGTCAGAAGTTTTTTAACTTCTGATTTGGACTTCAGTCCATCAGTTCTTGTCTTAGGAGTATGTAAACGGTGACTTTGGAGCCGTCCTAGCAACGAAGCACATAATAAATTTCAGAGTTGTTCTGAATCGACCTTGTTGATTCTGGCGTTGATTCGCGGGTGTTCGCACTGTCCATACCACTGATTGCTATAAGATCATGATGTTTTTGGACTATACACTACTCAAAATAAAACAAAGATTACGATATTTCAAAGGTTAATCAACCTCCTTCATCAGGTTTTTAATGACAGTTGAAACAAAACAACAGAATGGGCTTTAAAACAAATAAACAATGCCAACTAAACAAATCAAATTAGGCCTACACCAATCCACCAAAGAATCATAATAATAAATGTGGTTGTAGTTGTTGTTGTAACATAAAAGAAATTATAAAATTTACAAAACAAACAAGAAGAAGAAACATTATGGCTTATTAGTTTACAAAAACTTTCCAAATTCCAGGAAAATCAATGCTAGGTGCACTTATCACATTATTACTAACAGACATCAATGCAGCCTCTTTAAGTTTACGTTTATGTGGATTGGCTTCATGAAGGATAATGGATGAGTTGTTCCAATCCACATAATGGTGATTTTCATAAACATGCTCTGCTAATCTAGAGGAACATACTTTATGCTGCGTGACGTTGTTCTTATGCTCCTTCAGCCTCACCTCAAGAGGTCTCTTTGTCTCTCCAATGTACGCGGCACCACATTGACACGGTATTGAGTAAACAGCATTCTTGGACAATTGGGATTCGTTCTTGGGTTAGTAAACTGTTAATATACTTCTTAGGGTAGTAGGTGATTGAAAAACAGTACGAATCCCAAAAGGAGATAGAAGACGTCTGACTTTTTCGGACAAATTTGGATAGTAATCAAGAACTACTGTTTTCAGAATTTGTGGTGGAATAGGAGCTTGACTATTATTTTGCAACACAACAGCTGTTGAAACGGATTTCATCACTTTCTTGAACACTTCACTTGGATAACCATTTTTCACAAATGCATCATTTAGGTACGAAAGTTCTTGGTTCAACAAGATATCTGATGAACAATTCGAAGCCGCTCGGACTGCCAAACATCTCATTACACCTTTCTTAATGTGGACTGGGTGGTTTGAATCAGCCCTCACATACTGATCAGTGTGTGTCGGTTTCCTGTATACACCAGTGGTCAATCTTGTATCAACTTTAGAGATAAGTAGGTCTAAGAAAGGGAGGCTAGCGTCTTTTTCCTCTTCAATTGTGAATTTGATGTTCTGATGAAATCCATTTAAATCCTTGTGTAAACCTTGAAATTCCACCTGTGTCCCTTGATGGATACAGATTATGTTACAGATGGAATTTGGAAAGTTTTTGTAACTAATAAGCCATAATGTTTCTTCTTCTTGTTTGTTTTGTAAATTTTATAATTTCTTTTATGTTACAACAACAACTACAACCACATTTATTATTATGATTCTTTGGTGGATTGGTGTAGGCCTAATTTGATTTGTTTAGTTGGCATTGTTTATTTGTTTTAAAGCCCATTCTGTTGTTTGTTTCAACTGTCATTAAAAAACCTGATGAAGGAGGTTGATTAACCTTTGAAAATATCGTAATCTTTGTTTTATTTTGAGTAGTGTATAGTCCAAAAACATCATGATCTTAAACCAGACCTACTCTAAAATTGTTTCACCTTTGTAATACTGATTGCTATATTTCTATTAAAAATATCGATCTTTGGTTGGTTATCGCTCACTCGTCGATTGCGTCGGGGCCTGCAGGGTTGGCTTTGTCGCTTTGATTTAAAGTCCCCCACTGAAAATCAGTTATATAACTGAGTGGGTAGACTCTAAATAAAATTTATTATTTATTATTATTTAAAGTGAGAATAACATTATATTTTGTGACGCAGTGGGTTCTGTCTGTGGACAGCGCAGACACAAGCGCGTCCGGGAAGGTGGGGTCGGCCGAAAGAAGAAGACGTTTGTCTTGCTTTTAAGATCCATCTGTAACCAAGCTCCCGAATATGTTCTCTTTCATCGGCAAGCATTGACTACAGAACATTCTCTGGGTGCGCAAAGAACGCATTTCATAACCATGAACATATGTATTGAAACCATCACTTCTTATATAGCGCTTATCATCATCAGGGGAAAAAGTGGGTTTCCTCTGTTTCAGAGAGAATAGTTCACGGTGAATACTTCTAATGGAAAACTTATTGGTGCTTTGTAATACCTTAGAAAAATGCACCTTTTATAGTATTATTCATGCACGATACACTATATATATTTTATTGCCACCAACAACAGAGTTACCTCCACAAGTGCGATATAGGCATTTCATAAAATTAGCTAATACCAAAGCACAAAAAATAAAAATGATATCAAAAATCAAACAACATCTAAATATGTCTCAGGTGCACAAAAGAACATTATACTAAACGAAATGCAAAAAAATAAAATAAACTATGACGATTACGAAAGTTATAAACCTCAAGAACATATTTTGAAGAAAAAGTTTTTAAAACATTGAAAGTTTAGGTGATTAATGTCAAGATCAGGATGGATGAACAACTAATTGGTTATACGTATGTTGGATCGGTTTATTGGTGAATTACTAAAATGTCTAGTCTGCTTCTGGAAGATGGAAAGTCTGAAGGTTTCGTGTTAGTCTTGCAGGAACGTGAAAATGTACTGAATGAAGAAGCTGAGAGTCAAAAATAATTGTGCAGAAGCGTATACAGAAATATTAGATCTGTATGTGGCGACGATTTTCGAGTGATGCAAGATTTAAATTCTTGCATAAAGTTGAATAGTTGCATCTATGTAAAGTAACATTGGTCTTGTAGAGGACATGCTTAACGAACTTCTGCTGGATACGTTCAATGCTACGAATTTTGGTAATGTGATGAGGGTTCCATATGACACTTGCATAGTCAATTTGAGGTCTTATTAAAGCCACAAAAAGCTTCCTGAAAGTGCCAATGGAAAAGTCTTTTGTGCAATTCCTTTTCACAAAGCCGAGCATTTTAAGGGCCTTCGGGATGATAAGCTGTAGGTGATTATTGTATGAGAGATCACTAGACAGTTGTACACCTAAATCACGGATAGTATTCACCTTCATTAGCGGAGAGTTATCAAGCTGGTAAATGAAGTCAATATTACCTTTCCTTTTAGTAGTAAACGTAATAAAATTACACTTAGCCACATTTAGGTTAAGCTTCCATGACTTACACCACGTAGAAAATGCATCAAGCTCCGTTTGGAGAGACTCGCAGTCCTCAATATTGTTGATGCGTTTGTACACTTTCAGGTCATCAGCATACATTAAACATTTGCAAGTTTTAAAACATGACGGAACGTCATTAACAAATAATGTGAACATTAACGGTCCCAGAATCGACCCCTGGGGCACTCCAGATGTAACAGATTCAGGTGAAGATTTTCCGTCATCAATAACAACGCTTTGCAATCGACCTGACAAGTAGTTGGAGAGTAGATTCAAAATATCTCCCTGGATCCCGTAGCCACGCAATTTCAGCAAAAGAAGGTTATGGTCAACGCTGTCAAAGGCTTTGCTAAAATCAGTATAAACAGCGTCCACCTGCTGATCCCCATTATTGATGTGAAATGCAATGTCACTAGTGTATTTAGCAAGGTTCGTGACGGTTGACCTTTTCTTGACAAAGCCATGTTGTTCCGGTGCAATATGATTAGCAATTAGATAAATATTTAATGTAGAAGTTTGTTATAGAGTTAATCATGTCTGCGATGAAATCGTCGTCTCGCTCAATAACAATGATGACAGAATCTACAAATGTTCAAATCATGAAGTGGCACTCATTTCTAGATGTACAAAACAGTTGGCCTTGTACCTGATAATAATACATGTGTTTTATTTAAATTGTACAGGCCATTGATCTATAAAAGAGTACTAAGGTCAATGCTAGGATTGAGCAAACAAGTTGAGCGGTGGGGGTGGGGGGGACTTTGACGGACACCTCTCACCCGTCCATTCCTGTGAATATGATGATTGCTAGCTGGCCTAATCTGGTATTTACTATGTTATTTCTACAGTTAATAAAGTAGGCTAATGCCTAGACTTACCTGCTCCTTTAAAGTACTTATCCAGCAATGCTCTCATGATTGGATTGTCAAGTTTATTCACTGAAAAGTTGCAAGCGAGATAAGCTCTTGTTGTGTCCATAATAAAATTATGTTTCTTCGTGGCTGCAGCACTGGCTGAATTGAGTGATTCGCCCAAAGATTGTTGCCTACTTGTACAAGGCATTGGATGATCACTACTGGCAGATACATTTGTACTAGGGCTATAGGCCTATTTTTTTTTGTAATGTGCTTTTCACTCTTGCAGTGTTTTAGCAAGGTGTCTTTTCTGTCGGCCTCAAGGCAGACATTACACAACTTGCACATAAGAATCTTGCCATCCAGAACATAAAAACTCTATTCTCGAATTTCTCGGGCTCTCGTCAAAGCTGTTATCTTTTTCGGTGGCATCACACACACTTATACACATGTAAAAACACTAGAACACTTCGTAGAACACGCAAAATGTGTGTGCGCAAAATGTGGATGCAATCGTACATACTTCGGTGAGACGGAAAGACCAGTGTCAGTACGTATAAATGAACATAAAAAATCAGTAGAAAAAGGAACAATTCGCTCGCGACTCAAAGACCATAAGTATGAATGCAACCAACCAATAAAATGGGACGAATCCAAAATTTTATTTAAAGACAACAACCCCAGAACGCGCAAAATTAAAAAACTACACACAAGCTGGAGACCTCTGGTGGTAGATTACGTATCCAGAGCTTGCTTACTAGCCCATCTACCCCCAAGCCAAACCCAAAACACTTTGGACCTATGTGTGTCTGGCGTGGCCGGACGAAGATGAGGGACCCTCGTCGAAAATTCGCCGAGAACGTGGAAAAAACAGTGACTTTGGTAAGTGAGTTTAAAAAAAACACTCAATAAACATAATTTATGTCAATATCCGTTTTTACGTTTTAATGTTTACGACATACTTTTTTTCATGGCCCTTTTAAAACGTCTCATCGAATAATTAATGACTAATAAGATGTTCCACAAGACATTGTAGGACAAATTACCATTGAATAAATGTTTTTCTTAATGCCGTACGTACTTGGTTTTTATGATGTCAACTTAATACAAAATATCAATATAAAGGTTTTTGTGTACCTCACACCTTGAAAAACATATAACTGAGATTAGAAGATAGAAGAGATAGAATGATGTGTGTAGGCCTATTTGGTATCTACTATGTTTCTTATCTAGAACAACAGCCTACTATACCAAATAGGTGGGGAGTTCCCTCTAGAGGCCACGAGATGGTTGATTGATGGTTTATACGCGTGTAATATGCTAAATAAATTAATACAAATATGCGGAATAACAAAATAACCAAGTAGGACTATAATTAAAACTTATTACGTATCACCTACGTCCTATCTCATCGTTCTACTGCGATGTAAAGCCGACCGGTTCCTTTTCCAGAGATTACTGACCAAACCATCACTGTTGGGGATGTTTCACTGTCTTGACGACACAGTCAGGATTGAACTTTTCGTTTGCTCTACGTCTGACAAACTGAGCTTTCTCGATCAAGATTTGGAAAGTAGATTCATCACTGAAACAAACCTAAATTTGTATTTAATATGTGAATTTTCTACTCCAGTAAAAAAAAATTGTATTACAAACTTTTTTTTCCACTTACCTTATTCCAATCGTCCACAGTGAAATGTTGATGTTGTTTAGCCCGTTCAAACGTTTCTTTTTCATATTTTCAGTCAAAAGTGTTTTTTTTGCAGGCCTTTGGCATTTCAGACCACTATTGTACATTCGCCGCCTTAAGGTTCGAGCAGATATTTTGATGTCATAGGCCTCTAGTTTGCCTAAAATTTGCTTTGCGCATAACTTCCGGATGCTTGTTGCAATTTTCACAATTCTGCGCAAAGACCCGGGGAGAAACTTTTCGTTTCCTTCCACATTTACCCTTGTGGGACGCGGTTAAATCTTGGTTGTCGCGTAACTTCGCAGCAAGCCGACTGACACTCGAAGTAGAAACATCGACCAAAGTTCCGATTTTCCTCATAGAATACGAGGTAGTAGATAAAAGAAAACTTATCTTTGCCTTTTTGCGTGGTGTGAAGTCAGAAACCTTACCCATCTACAAGAAAGTAGAAAAAAAATACAAAAGTGAGGTTATGGTTACTCATGAATTAGGGAAGTAAGCAAATAAACCTCCAATGTTTGAAAGAATTACAATTCTTAGCAGACATGAGTATATTCTATACATGATAGTAATAAAGCATGACAATTCATAACAATTAGAGGCAATATTTTGTGAAAAATAAGGTTAAACACTTGAGCCTACTCACCATGAAAACAGCTTGTTCACACAAAATGAGTTCTTCTTCTTCTTATGACGGTCTAAATCAGATCCAACAAGCCAGACGTGGTTGAATTATGTGCACAAACGTTGTAAAGTTGGCATGATATAAATCCATTTCTGGGATGCTTTCTATTTACTATAGTGATGATTTTGTCAGTGTTGCTAATAAATTGGCCAGGGGCTGTAGTAGTGATAGAAAAGATTTTAAATTATAACCTACTTTCTAAGAAATTTATCAGATAATTCCACAACAAGTGACAATGTTACTAATTTCTTACGCAAAGTAAACCTTTGAAATTCATATTTATATAGCAACCTGAAAAATTGATGGGCACTGATAACTTTACTGTTGTGTGCACTGTGTTCACATGTAGTGTACTTTAGCCTAACTTTACGCACAACATATCCTGAGAAATGGTGTAATACATATTCTTCTGTGTCATGGGAAAATAGTGAGTCTTCATTTAGAATAAGTTCATCCATTATCTCATCTTCAATGTTGTCATCAGCATCACAATTAGTATTTAAATCATCCTGGTCAATGAACATGGCTATAGTCAATAGGATTGGATTGGTTTGATTGAATATTGCTTAACGTCTCATATTTATGCACTTTGGCTAATCGAGACGATGAGTGGTGATAGATGAGGATGAAGTATGAACAGAAGGGAGGAGGGGAAACCCGGTACCGGCACGTAGCCTACTCCTATCGAGGCTTAACGTCCCATCCGAAAGGACAGTGTAACTTTGACAGTCATATAGGTTTTTCCACTATCCCGGACTGCCGAGCAGACGTCGAGGAGAACGAAGCCGTCACACTAGCTTTCGAACCCTCCATCTGCTCTAACCAGCGGTATGCGTGAGTTTCAGGGCATTGCGGTCACCCACTCTACCCATGACCACGCCCGATTATGCTTAACTTCGGTGTTCGAGTGGGAACCGGTTAAACGAGCTCGGCTAAACCGCTGGCTTATAGTCAATAGGAAGTCGGCTAAATATTCAACATCATCAATTTCATAATTTCCATTTTTACTTGGTCGAAACAATTGTGAAAGGGCTGGCAAACGCAAGGTTAATTTAAATTCTTGTGGCCGGGGAATGGGGTTTTTGATTCTCATCGTGATAGAAAAATTTTCCGAGGCATCTTGGGTTAGCCTGCTTAACAAGAGGTATCCGAATTTCTTTTCAACTAGCAATGTCTGTTGCAAGTCAGTCACTGTTTTTATAGTAAGTATAACTCCGGTTTGCACTGGTTTCCATGTTTTCGTTTCTTGAATCTGCATATTGCCAAACAGATATCTCAGTCTTCTCAGTCAACAGCAGAACTTTCCCTTACCTTCTTATTCATCTCCCCTTTGTCTTTTATTATCTCATTGAGTCCAAGGAGGTCTTGCATGTCATTGCATGGAAGACCTTGAGGTTTCTCCAAAGGAGGTTGAGATATTATTGTGTGCTGCTGGTGTGCTTCCTGGCTAGACAAATTTGCCCAGCAGTAAAGTGTTATGCAGAACTTGCTGCTTGAGTTTTTGTCATCATGACCAAAAGTTTTATGTTAAAGGCTGTAACATGAAAAATAATACTATGTTAAGTCTGCAGTTGATAATTCATTACTTCAAAGTTAACGCATTGCCTCACCTGAAGTTTCCAGACAGTTTTTGCATGCAGAGCTGGAGGATTTGGAGTTGGAGTTGGACTGGGACCCGGACTACAATTATTTTTTTTTGGCGGGGGGGGGGGGGGGGGTATGGACACTGGAGGATCGTTTATGGGACTGACTAGAAATGGGTCGGGGCTGTGTTGGGAATATTTGGAAAGATTAATTATAGGACGGGGGGAGCCTTGAAACGTTGGGACGGATTTGTTAGAGGTAGTGGTGGATGATGGTGGGTGTTGGCGGTTTTACAACTGTTCGCTTGCGTTGACCTTTACCGGACTCTGCGTCCGTTGCAGATATCTCCGCCATAAAAACATAACATAAACATAAAAATTTGCAAGTAGAGTAATGAATGCCGAAAACACTCACACTTTTGGCCATCAAATTCCAACTCGCAACCTTCTCGCGGTTTGGCCCGTGAATAGGGGAGTTTTCACTCCCTGAAACTAATGGCGAGCTCTGGGTCGTCGTCGGGGAAATTTCCCCTTCCCTTTGACTACCTCCCCGACGGCGACGACCATGACAACACGGTCGGATGATGACACAGACGGAGACGACTACGACGTGGGGGAACCCTTGCCCTCCCCATACGCTTGTGGCTGGTTCTGACCAGCACAGGCCTGTCCACCCTTGTCCCCCCGCGTTATCCCTTACGTCCCTCCCTTCGTCTCGATTAGCCAAGTTGCATAAATATGAGACGTTAAGCAATATCCAATCAATCAATCCGCCATGTCGTCGGCCTGCAATTTGCATTTGCAGAAATACTACAAACTCTAGAAATGTACCCGAGATGGGGATGGACCGGAAAGTCGGACGGGACATCCTATTTAAGCCTTATTGATATAAATATATAAACCAATGCGGGCAAGTTTTTTTCCTTTCTGTTTTGACAAAAACTAGGGCCAAAGCCCATGTATATGTTAACTATTGTATTTGGCGTATTGGACCGAATATAGTAGGCCTATGAGGTTACCATCAAATAAATTCCTCCAAATTCGTATTTCCAATGCTATTTCAGCACGTTTAAATATCCCGCGCCCTATATCTTGAATAGAACGAGTTTCAAAGATGACCGTCGGAGCGTGCCACTCGTACGCTCACCAGCGTACTATCAAGCAAAGATGAAGGACCATGTCGATCCACACCAACTACGAGGGTAAAAAATGTAAAAAGTATACAAATGATATTTATTCTATAACTTCAGGATAGTTGATCGGAAATATTAGTGATATGAGACGCAAGAAAACCAATGAAGGATGTTTATTTTCGACGTCCATGTATTCACGTCTCGCGGTTCTCACGTCCCTAATACAAAAATAAATAAAAGGTATCCAGGGAAAAGCAACACTTTTTCTTTCATATTTTCAGACTATGAGGGACCTGTGCCCTTTTGGCTAAGTGATACTCCTACCTGGGTGACTGCAACTAGGGACGTAGCTTCACACCCTTCAGGACCTTTAAAACCTTTCAGGACCTAGGGTCATAGCATCGACCGAGACCTTTGGGGTTGGGTAGGAATTCAAGAGGGTTGTAGGGCAAAGAACAGTCGTAACTACAGCTTTCAGTTCAAAGAAGGGGCCACTATATTAAATAGAAACACAACAATCCTACTCTGACCAGGGTTCGCGTGCATGACGCTAGCTGGTTGACGTGGTAGGTTCACCCATTTACACTCCTTAGTTACTTTTTGGATGTGAAAAACATGACTTACGTTTACACCCCAGGACTAGGTAGCGGCTCCCAAAGGATGGACTGTCCCAACGCCACGAAGGACGGTGGACCCTCCGAAGTCGGTTGTAGTCGGACTTTCCCCCTCTGGTCTTGCGACTCTTCACTCTTGACTGCAATTCCAGTGCTTCCACCATGGATAGCTTGTGTCTTCACCTCACTTATTCTCACACACCGTGACCTAGCTTGACAGCCACATGACCAGCTAACGGAGTATGACCTTGCTCTAGTGCGCTCCTGCCTTGAATGTCCGAGGACCGAACTCAATCACTCCTAGGAGGGAAAACCCAAATGACTCCTTCGGCCAATCAGCGCCTCTTCTCCATTCCAATTCCCTGGCACCCACAGTTCTTCTTGATCAATTTCATTTCATTTTTATTGGGAAATTGTACATTTTTGTAACAAACACAATTTTTAGTGTATGGTCTTTTGCAAATAAAAAAATGTTCAATACTAAATAATGAGAATTGACATAATATGTATACATGTAAATAATAATAATTATTGAAAAGTTAAATAGTTTTCAACTAGCAATGTCTGTTGCAAGTCAGTCACTGTTTTTATAGTAAGTATAACTCCGGTTTGCACTGGTTTCCATGTTTTCGTTTCTTGAATCTGCATATTGCCAAACAGATATCTCAGTCTTCTCAGTCAACAGCAGAACTTTCCCTTACCTTCTTATTCATCTCCCCTTTGTCTTTTATTATCTCATTGAGTCCAAGGAGGTCTTGCATGTCATTGCATGGAAGACCTTGAGGTTTCTCCAAAGGAGGTTGAGAATTATTGTGTGCTGCTGGTGTGCTTTCTGGCTGGACAAATTTGCCCAGCAGTAAAGTGTTATGCAGAACTTGCTGCTTGAGTTTTGTCATCATGACCAAAAGTTTTATGTTAAAGGCTGTAACATGAAAAATAATACTATGTTAAGTCTGCAGTTGATAATTCATTACTTCAAAGTTTACTTTGTGAACGCATTGCCTCACCTGAAGTTTCCAGACAGTTTTTGCATGCAGAGCTGGAGGATTTGGAGTTGGAGTTGGACTGGGACCCGGACTACAATTATTTTTTTTGGTGGGGGGGGGGCGGGGGTATGGACACTGGAGGATCGTTTATGGGACTGACTAGAAATGGGTCGGGGCTGTGTTGGGAATATTTGGAAAGATTAATTATAGGACGGGGGGAGCCTTGAAACGTTGGGACGGATTTGTTAGAGGTAGTGGTGGATGATGGTGGGTGTTGGCGGTTTACAACTGTTCGCTTGCGTTGACCTTTACCGGACTCTGCGTCCGTTGCAGATATCTCCGCCATAAAAACATAACATAAACATAAAAATTTGCAAGTAGAGTAATGAATGCCGAAAACACTCACACTTTTGGACCATCAAATTCCAACTCGCAACCTTCTCGCGGTTTGGCCCGTGAATAGGGGAGTTTCACTCCCTGAAACTAATGGCGAGCTCTGGGTCGTCGTCGGGGAAATTTCCCCTTCCCTTTGACTACCTCCCCGACGGCGACGACCATGACAACACGGTCGGATGATGACACAGACGGAGACGACTACGACGTGGGGGAACCCTTGCCCTCCCCATACGCTTGTGGCTGGTTCTGACCAGCACAGGCCTGTCCACCCTTGTCCCCCCGCGTTATCCCTTACGTCCCTCCCTTCGTCTCGATTAGCCAAGTTGCATAAATATGAGACGTTAAGCAATATGCAATCATCAATCCGCCATGTCGTCGGCCTGCAATTTGCATTTGGCAGAAATACTACAACACTCTAGAAATGTACCCGAGATCGGGATGGACCGGAAAGTCGGACGAGGACATCCTATTTAAGCCTTACATTGATATAAATATATAAACAATGCTGCAAGTTTTTTTTTCCTTTCTGTATTGACAAAAACTAGGGCCAAAGCCCATGTATATGTTAACTATTGTATTTGGCGTATTGGACCGAATATAGTAGGCCTATGAGGTTACCATCAAATAAATTCCTCCAAATTCGTATTTCCAATGCTATTTCAGCACGTTTAAATATCCCGCGCCCTATATCTTGAATAGAACGAGTTTCAAAGATGACCGTCGGAGCGTGCCACTCGTACGCTCACCAGCGTACTATCAAGCAAAGATGAAGGACCATGTCGATCCACACCAACTACGAGGGTAAAAAATGTAAAAAGTATACAAATGATATTTATTCTATAACTTCAGGATAGTTGATCGGAAATATTAGTGATATGAGACGCAAGAAAACCAATGAAGGATGTTTATTTTCGACGTCATGTATTCACGTCTCGCGGTTCTCACGTCCCTAATACAAAAATAAATAAAAAGGTATCCAGGAATAGCAACACTTTTGCTTTCATATTGTCAGACTATGAGGGACCTGTGCCTTATGGCTAAGTGTTACTCCTGCCTGGGCGACGGCAACTAGGGACGTAGCTTCACCCCCTTCAGGACCTTAACACCTTTCAGGACCTAAGCTCATAGCATTGACCGAGACCTTGGGTTGATAGGAATTCAAGAGGGTTGTAGGGTAAAGAACAGTACATAACTACAGATTTCAGTTCAAAGAAGGGCCACTGTATTAAGTAAAACACAACGATCCTACCCTGACCAGGGGTTTTGTCTGCATAACGCTAGCTAGATGACGTGGTAGGTTCCCCCATACTTTAGTTACTCTTTGGATGTGAACACATGACTTACGTTTACACCCCAGGACTAAGGTAGGACGGCTCAATGGATGGACTGTCCCAACGCCACGAAGACGGTGGACCCTCCGAAGTGGGTTGTAGTCGACCTCCTGCCTCTGGTCTTGCGACTCTTCACTCTTGACTCCTATTCCAGTGCTTCCTCCATAGATGACTTGTGTCTTCACCTCACTTATTCCCACACGACCGGTGACTTAGCCTGACAGCCACACTGACCAGCTACACGGAGTATGACCTTGCTCTAGTGCGCTCCTGACTTGAAGTGTCCAAGGACCGAACTCAATCACTCCCTAGGAGGAAACCAAGTGACTCCTTCGGCCAATCAGCGCCTCTTCTCCCATTCCAGATCTCCCTGGCACCCACAAGTTTCTTCTTGGATCAATTTCAATTTCAATTTTTATTAGGACAAATTGTACATTTTATGTAACAACAACACAATTTTTAGTGTATGTGTCCTTTAGCTAAATAAAAAAAAAATGTTACAAATACTAATATAATGAGAAATTGACATAATATGTAATACATTGTAAATAATAATAATTATTGAAAAGTAATAAAATAAGGTTCATTCATTATATGTACAGTAAATCAATAATATCAAGTAAAAACAGGAATTTCTGTGAGTGTATCATTTAAGTAATCAATAAGATAATAGTAGGCTTTTAGAATTAAAATTTGTTTGAGTTCATGTTTGAAACGGTCATAGCTTGAAATGTTTTTAATTGATTCTGGAAGATGGTTATAAAGAGATTTATGTAAGTAGTCTGAGTTTACTTGTCCAAGTTTTGTGTGATATGAGTTTAGCTGTAGGTGATTTTTTTTACGTGTGTCATGATCATGGACATTTGCATTTACTGAGTAGGTGTGTATATATTTTTTAATTACTAATATTGATTTGAAAATGTATAAACATGAAATGGTAAGGATTTGTGGCGTATAAAAAAAGGTTTACAGTGTTCTGTGGGATCAAGGGAACAAATTGCTCTAATTGCTTTTTTTGTATAATAAAAACTTTATGAATGTGGGTCGATATACCCCAAAATTCAATTCCGTAGCTTATATATGACTCAAATAATGAATAGTAGCATATTTTGGCTGTGGGGATGTTACTTATCTGCTTGATGGTCCTTACGAATTAAGTTTTGGTATTAATGTATTGATATGATCGTGCCATGTTAGATGTTGGTCTATTGTTAAGCCTAGAAATACATTTGATGAAACTTGTGTTATATTTGAATTATCTGAAAAATTAGTTAGGTATGGTATTTTATTTAAAGATTTAATCTTCTGAATTGAGTGGAATTGGATATAGTTTGTTTTTTGGAGTTTAAAATAAGTTTGTTAGCTGTAAACCACCCATTTGATTCATTTAGTCTTTCTTCTGATTTATCCCGAAGAGCTTTGCTTTCATCAGCCTTTATGACTGTGGAAAAATCGTCAGCAAAAAGTTCAGCATCATCTATACTTTCAGTTAGATCATTAATAAAGACAATGAAAAATAAAGGGCCAAGAATTGACCCTTGTGGTACACCACATATACTTTTCTCAGAGTCCGAAATGGTATGTGAAATTTTACTATTTTCATTGCTAGTTATTTCTACATATTGTACTCTGTTTGTTAGGTATGATTTTAATAATTTTAGCGCAGCACCACGTACTCCATAATATTCTAATTTAGTGAGGAGTATATTGTGATCAACACAGTCAAAAGCTTTGGTGAGATCACAGAATATACCCAGAGTATCAATATTTGAATCCATTTCACTAGTTACGTTTAATAGAAATCTTCTAATTGTATCACTAGTAGATTTTCCCTTTCTGAATCCATTTTGTCTTTCTGTTAGAATGTTTGTGCTTTTCTAAACAGCTTATCAATCTGTTATAAATAATTCTTTCCAATATTTTTGAAACAACAGGTAGAATAGATATTGGTCGATAATTACTTGCATAATTCCGCCAAATAAACATTCAACTCAGCATAATTACTCAATCGAAAAACCAAAATTGTTCTACTAATTCGCCTGATGAAACAGCTTGTCAGCAACTCTTTAGTAAACACACACCTCGCCGTTCGGCCAGCTCCCTCTTCTGCTGACTAACTAGATCAAACATTCCATATGACGTCAATACATTAGGTAATGCCCATGTTATTACTTCCAACTTATCAACACATCTTGCTGCAACTTGAGTGTCTGAACCGAATAATACCACAGATATTTGGATAATCTATCCAAATATATGACAATATTATATTAAATGTTGATTTTGGAATTTATATAATTCCACAATGCCAAAGGCACTTCATTCAATTAAAATCGTATAGCTCCAATAGAAAAAGGTTTATAACATTAATGTTTATATTGTAATTTCAAAATTAAAAATGATTATTATAAGGTTATGATTGAGAAAATTCCGTAAACAAAAATAATATAAAAAATTAAAATTATAACTAAGTATCAAACAAAAGAAAGGGTAATACAAATTAATATGCATTTTATAACAATATGTAATACTAAGAGAGTAACAATATGGTCACAAAATGTAAACATTTATAGTTCTTACATTCAAAATGTGTAATATCAAAGGTAATATTAATTATGTTAACTTAACATACATATCAGGGTCATGTTTTATATTGATTACTTATCAACATGTTTAATTTCAAGTAGGTTAACTCACCCAAAGTTGTCAAAAAGATTATTTAAAATAATTTTTCTAGTGTTATTCAAAATGTTATTTAAAACCCCTTGACGCCTATTGTATCGTTTTCGATACGCATTGGTAATTTCATTCAGAAGTTGGTACCACTGTGACGCTTGCTTGTATCAAAAACGATTCACACGTCCACAATGATCCTAGAGCACACACAGCCTCCCAGATGTAAGTTATAGTTGTTTAAAAAGTTGATTTTCGACTACTCAAGATGGCTGTGAGTTAAATTACCATAACAACCGTCAAGAGCAAAATTGGAGCACTGTTTTTGATACATCCAAGCCAAGTATATCTTTCAAATAATTTTTTTATACCATGTGTTTACTTAAAATTTAATTTTAGTTGACACCCAAATTATTTTGGTTATATTTCAGTATAGTTATATTGTTTTTTTTTGCTTGTATCAAAAACGATACACTCGTCCACGAAAACATTGCATTTGCATTGGGTCGGCATTGATATAATATCCTAAATAATCCTAATCCTATAACATTGTATTAAAAAATATGAAATATTTATTTTTCCATTGATTACTTTCTCCCGTTGATTAATAGAATATAAAATATTAGGAATAATTTTGAAAAGGGGTAAATAATGTTATCCGGTATGGCCTATTGTATCGTTTTTGATACGCACTACAATTTTAGTTAGAATAACAACACAGAAAAAAATGAAAAAAAGGAGCACAATTTTAGGACAGTACTGATGCCAATTTCACATGCAATTATTTTTTAAAATCAAATTGACATAATTCAGGCATCAAGGGGTTTTAAAAGATTCTTTATAAGATTCTTTCGAATGTTATTATTTTAAGGATTCGCTAACAAATTATTTTACATGCTATTTAATAAGATTATTTTAAAATGTTATTTCATAATATTTTATTAAAAGTCGCACTCAAAAGGTTATTTAAAAAATTACAAATTTATTATATTTTATTATATTTATTATAATCGTGTATTTCAGAAAGGGCTTAAGTCCACTGAGCATAGTTTTGAGATAAATGCAAAAAACTGTTTATATTCCCTTAGGATAATTTTTTTTTATACCTTATTCATGATTGCATTTTATGTTAAGAGAATGATGGTTTTATACAATATGAATTTTTTATTGGCAATTTAAGGGTATGTTTCAGGGGTGTGAAGATGATGGACATATGCCCTTTCTGCAATACATTCATACAAAATTCTCTAAACATTGCAAATAATTTTTTTGAAGCCACAAAATTGATGTATTATTAATTTTATTAGTAGGTAAGTATCAGTGTACAATATGTAGACCTGAAGAACATAAAAATTTGCAAGTAGAGTAATGAATGCCGAAAACACTCACACTTTTGGGCCTTCAAATTCCAACTCGCAAAATTCTCGCGGTTTGGCCCGTGAATAGGGGAGTTTCACTCCCTGAAACTAATGGCGAGCTCTGGGTCGTCGTCGGGGAACCCCTTCCCTTTGACTACTTCCCCGACGGCGACGACAATGACAACACGGACGGATGATGACACAAGACGGAGACGACCATGAGTGGGCGACCCCTGCCCTCCCCATACGCTTGTGGCTGGGTTCTGACCAGCACAGGCCTGTCCACCCCTTTGTTCCCCCGCGTCGTCCCTTACGTTCCCCCCCTTGGAAAGAAGAAAACATGGTGGTTATCCACAATTATTGAAAAAGAAAATTTTGAAGATTCCAATACACTTGACATGGGCACTCATAACTCTACTGTTGAGTGCCCTAAAACAACAATTACCAACGTACTAACTCACACTTATCTGCCTCAGGTAAAAGATTTCCTGTACTGGAATCTGAGGCAATTGCACATTTTGCATATAGTCAAATGCGAGTCCAAGGACATTAACTTTCTCTTTGCTGTCCGTAGCAGACTGTCGAAGAGCTGAATAAAATTTCTTGCTTCTGCGGTTGTGGACCATTTTCTCAGCAATGGCTATTCGCTTAGCTACGTTGTTAAGTGAAGGGCTCTTTATTTTTATATCCAGTTCTTCACAAACACAGCATGTGTCTATTTGCGGTCGACCAAAGGACAAGGAAAAGTTTTCTTTGAAGTACTTTGTGTAATAGTTGTAAGATATTTTAGACTCAGGAAATTTTTCTGCGTACAGCTTGAACATTATTGTAAGGTTAAGTTTTGCATCCAGGTAGTGGTAGTCCCTGCCAGAATAGTGACTATCCTTCACAGGAAATGACTGGATATGCTCTTTAACATTAAGAATTTCTACTGCTGACAGCATTTCCACTGGGGTTTTTCCCCCTAAGATCTTGTGGTAATTTTCCCATAAGCAGCAAGTCACGAATTCGTCTGACCCTTTTGTCAGTTATTCCGTATAGACTCATAAATGCTGAGTAGCAGATTTCAACTCTAGAATCAACATTCAATACAAAATACTTAAAAGATTTCTCTCTCTTGCCTGATGTTTCTCCTCTTGGACGATGCCTCGTTACATCACAAGCCTCTATCAAACCTTGTAGGTAGATGTCTTGTTCATTTTTAGTCTTGAACAAACTGAAGTGTTTCAGTATGGATACTTGGAAGTCATTTGATATTTTGTGAAAGCACTTTTTCTTGCAACTGAAACAATCAAAACATCATTAGAATCAACTTGGGTAGCCATATTGATGATTTCCCCCACCCTCTTTTTAAAATGCATTGATTTCTTTCGTTTCTAAACTCTAGGCTGCCTACTTGAAAACTTACCTTGGCATTTAAAAAAAAAGTGGATAGGCCTAGTGCCTATGAATTGCAATAAGTAGGTCTAGGCCTAGTTCTCACATGCCTATGCCAGCAACCTAATTTATGCCTACGGCCAAGCTTTAATATTTCATCTACAAAAGTCTCAGCCAACAGTCGTCAATAGGCCTTGATTAGACAGGCCTAGGTCCATAAGTAGGGTTACTTGCAAGGAGGGCCTGTTACTCTGGCAGGCACAAGTTTCCCTGAATAAGATCCCCCATCTGGGCCCAGGGTAGAATTGGCCCAGAGCATGGCTCTGCTAATCGTAAAAGGCGATTCAAGAGAAAAAGTCCACCTCGCAAACATCAGCTAGTAAGCGGGGAGTATATTACTCCCGAACCTAGAGGCGAGCTCTGGCCCCGTCTGGGCCCGGGGTAGAATTGGCCCAGAGCATGGCCCTGTTTATCGTAAAAGGCGATTCAAGAGAAAAAGTCCACCTCGCAAACATCAGCTAGTAAGCGGGGAGTATATTACTCCCCGAACCTAGAGGCGAGCTCTGGCAATCGTCGTCGGGGATCTTGCCCCTTCCCTTGACGACCCCCCGGCGACGATGACAATGACACAACGAACGATGACAAAGACGATGACGACCGCGACGTGAGAAACCCCCTTCCTCCCCTTACCCGTGGCTGGTTCTGACCAGCATGGGCTCCTCCTCCCCACCCCCCTTAGGCTAGAGTGGTGCATTATGACCTAACGGTTGACGCGTCCTTAATCCAAATAAACCATAAACCTGAATAAGATGTATGGGCACTTCCCTCTACCTTCGACCTTTTCATGACATTTCTTTTGTAATTATCAACATTTCTTACACTATTTTTGCGCTTAATCGTCTCTTCCTCGTTTTCCATAGCTATAACCAAACCTACAAACCTTCAAACACAGCCTTCTGTTTGTAAACAACGATGTGGTGTTCTTTTATTTCAATTTAGAAAGCTCTGAATATCATAGCCACAAGCAGTGTCTAGCTTTGCCCAGAGATGGCGCAGCATGTAGGCCTATTGCAGAAACGGCGCAAGTCCTGGACTAGCGGTCTTTGAATCTCGACATATGTAGGGCTATTATTTAATACAATTCAGGAGTTAAAATATCCATCCCGATTGGGGTTCCAACCCGAGTCACCGATATTCCAGGTAGGCGCCTTAGCCAACTAGACCACCGAGACGGTAACTATTTAACTTCTGAATTGTAGTGTGTTGTGAATTCAGTGTTGGTGGTTGATGTTGCTAATAATTAACCAGGGGAATAAAATGATATAAGTAGTTTAAAACACTATTTATTAAACACTTAAAGCAACGTAAAGAAAGATGATCTTTTTTTCACCCATCAAAACCAATCACCACCACAACAACATTCTTTTGTTTACTAATCCTAGCAACCACTCCGGCAGCTGACGCCCTCTCTAGGCAGCCTTGAACACTATAATAAAAACTAGGTACCATAAGAAAATACCAGCAGATGGCTACATGGCCGAATGTCAGTCGGTGGTCACTTTAAAATATGTAATAGAGTCCCAACATTCCGCCCACCTTGAAACATAGATTTCAATAAGAAACAAAACCCACAATGAGCTGAAGGCAGATTACCCAAAAACTTAAGAATACACATGAAAGTTAATTTCCATCAAAAGGTAAGCAGGATAGTTTCACAATAGGTCTATGCACAACTCCACTTGATGTTTTTTACTGTTGCCGACCTCACCAGACTGTCAGAACCAGGATGGGTACTCAAGACTCTGCCAAGTTTCCACTGAAGCGGAGGAAGTCTTTCGTCTTTGAGAAGCACCATGGCGCCAGGCTGGATGTTGGCTTGCGTGGCCCACCACTTGGGTCGTTGTTGGAGCCGAGATAGGTACTCCGAGGACCAACGACGCCAGAAGTGTTGAGTCGTCTGTTGGAGCAGTTGCCATCTTGAAAGCCGGTTAACCTTGAGTGATGTCAAGTCAGGTTCGGGAACGGCTAGTAGGAAGTCTCCAGTCAGGAAGTGGCCGGTGTTAAGACAGAGAGATCATTGGATCGTTGGAAATGGCAGTCAAGGGACGGGAATTGAGGCAGGCTTCAATTTGTGTCAGGATGGTTGACATCTCTTCGAAGGTCAGAGTGGTGCTGCCAACAATTCTCCGGAGATGGTATTTCATCGACTTTACACCCGCTTCCCAAAGCCCTCCTTGGGAGGGGCAGCAGGGGGATTAAAATGCCACGTGGTACCTTGATCAGCTAGTTGTCTTTCACTGCATCTTGATGGTCCGAAGTTCTGATGAGTTTGAAGAACTCTCGAAGTTCTCGAGCAGCTCCCACGAAGTTTGTACCACAATCACTGTAGATGTCATGTGGCCTCCCACGACGAGACACGAAGCGCCTTAAGGCTGCAATGAAGGCTGATGTAGACAAGTCGCTCACTAACTCCAGATGGATAGCCTTTGTAGCAAAGCATACGAATAGGGCGACATATCCCTTGTAGGTTACTCGACTTCTTCCCTTCATGTTCCGCAGAAGGAACGGGCCGGCATAGTCCACACCACAATGTAGAAAGGGACGAGCAGGACGTACTCGTGCTGCTGGGAGTTGACCCATCAGTTGGTTGGAAGTTGTATTTCGCTGTCGATGAAAATCTGATGCATTTCATGATGTGACGTCGAATTAGATCTCTACCACGCAGGACCCAAAAGAGTGGCTGCAGAATTGACTGAACCAACTGTGAACCCGCATGGAGGTGCTGTACATGCTCATGGATCACAATCAACTCCGTCATTTCTATTATGATGCGGAAGTAGTGCAGGATGCTTCTGTTCTTCACTCGCCTGAGCATTTTGAAGGCGGCCGCCCACCCTAAGTACACTGTTTTCGTCGATGAACGGGTTCAGAGGTAACAGTCGACTCTTCGGTGGTAGCGATTTTCCTTTCTTTAGGCATAGAATTTCTGTGCTAAATGCTTCCATCTGGACGATGGTCACCCAACGAAACAATGCATTGTTAAGTTCAACTGCTGTCAACGAGGATTGCAGTAAACGCCTGTCACTAGCAAGTCTGCAATTTGAAATGAAGCGCATGCACCACGCTGTCACACGTTGAAGTTTTGAAAGAGAAGACCACTTGTCTAGCAGTGAGACATCGAGCCTTGTGTGTGTACTCGTCACAACTGTCTTCTCTTCGCTTTGCATTGTCTGCTGTCTGGAGGTTCTCCACTGGAGTGTGGTAACACTGTTTCTCGAAGCCAGGCAGGGCCTATCCACCACAAGACTGATTAGGCAAGGCAGCAGGGTCAAACCACGCGAAGCACAATCTGCAGGGTTGTCACTGCTTATCACATGACCCCATTGGCTAGGAGGAACGAATTCTTGTATCACCGCCACTCGGTTAGCGACAAACGTGTGCCAGCGTTTAGGCTGTGCTGCTAGCCAGGCAAGCACGATTGTGGAGTCTGTCCACAAGAAACGTTCTCCGGTCTTACACAAAGAGCATTTTGTACAAGTACACACAATTTTGCTAGCAAAACAGCTCCACACAATTCCAAACGAGGAATGGTTGTCTGACGTAGCGGAGCAACCTTGGTTTTTCCGGCCACAAGCTTAACGAACACAGAGCCGTCAGAATACAGAGTGCGTAGATACACTACGGCCCCATAAGCTACTTCAGATGCGTCACAGAAACCAACTAGTTGAAGCGTTGTTGGTTGATGTGCAAGAATGCATCTGTCGATTCTAATTTCTTCTATACACGGCAGCTCTTGACAATACTTCCTCCAGTCGTTGCAGATGACATCTGGAAGGGCATCATCCCATCCTAAGTTAAGTCGCCACAATGATTGGAGGAGAAGTTTGGCTGTGATTATGACTGGCGATAGCCACCCTAGGGGTCGAACACCTTGGCAAGTTCAGAGAGCAACGTGCGCTTTGTGATGACTTTCTGCCTCGGAGGTTGTTTCACACGAAACGAAAACTGGTCAGTTGCTGGGTGCCATTGAAGACCCAGCGTTTTCACAGACTTGTCCTCATCTATGCTCAGGGGCACGTTAAGCTCTCGCATTGGTTCTGGTACTGCTTCCAGTACCGCAGGTGCACTTGACAACCATTTACGGAGTTCAAAGCCACCCTTCTTCGTTAACTGGATTAGTTGACCTGTAGGAACAGGCTCCATGTGACCCAGTGACAAGTATTCTGCCATAAACTCGTCATATTGTCGTCTCTTATCAGGTTTGGTGTTTCAAACGTCGCCCCAAGAGATGTGAGTCGATGAATTGCTTCATTACGAGATAGCCCCAGTTTTTGGACTGTTCTCCCGAAATGGAAGCTTAACTACAAAACTTCCTGACTCATCTCTCGAGTAAGACTTTTCGAAGTGAAGCTCACATAACTTTTCTTCTGGAGTAAGTAAATTTGCTGTCGGTAATTCCTCTAATTCCCAGAACCTTTGCAGTGTATTGTCCACGTCTGCATATTGAACATGCAGTGTTGTTACTAGTGACCTCGGACCAAATGCATTGATGGGGCCTGACAGTACCCATCCGAGAGCTGTTTCAGAGCGATAGACGAGCCACTGTTTCCGGAGCAACGGCCAGAGCGCAGGAGCCTTGGATACACGTCAGCTCCTAAGAGAACATCTACACATCCGGGCACATTGTATGTTGGGTCTGCCAGACTTAAACCATTGAGATGTGACCACTTACTTTCCTTCTTGACCTGACTTCTCGGTAAAGTACCTGTCACTTTGGGTAGAATCAAGGCCTTCACACTAAAGGTCTCCCCATTGTTAAATGCTGAAGTGAAGTTCAGTTCCACCATGCCTCGACACTTGCCTACACTGCTGGAGGCCAGCCCTGACACACGTACCTGGGTCGACTGTACTCGTAGGCCGAGTTTCTGTACACAGTTTTCTGTGACAAAGGTAGCTTCAGACGCAGAATCCAACAATGCTCCCTAATGGCCTAACGATACCTTGTTTATCTCGCACATTGATGATAGCAGTTGGTAGTAGCACCGTTGAGGAAAAGGGGTTCCGATGAATAATGAGATGAAACAATATGTCAGTAGAGGCAACCACATCCTGTTGGCTACTTGGAGGACTCGGATCATGAAATGTAGTAATGTATGATGACGTTTGTGACAACGTGACATTTTGCTGAAATTTCAGTCTCTCGACGAATGACCTGATCGCATGCAATTAAAGCATAAAGAATTGCCTTTCACAACGAATGCCGGTCGGATACAGTTGCATTTATGAAGTCAGAACATTTATGCAGCAAATGGTTACCTTCACACTTTATGCATGGCTGAACTTGCTGGGACATACTGTGGTGTGAGGAAGTCTGTCTCTGTCCACTAAATTTCGTGCTGCTTGTTGTAGAAACCCCTTTATCTAGGGGTACTACCAGCAGCAGCGAGAGCTCGAGCACGATTTTTCTAAGAAACTTTCCAATTGCTGAAACTTTGGTGGCTCCTTGGTGGTCAGCGACAACTCCCATTGGCGCCTTGACTCGCCGTCCAACTTCTCAGTAGTGTGGAACACCAAGACTGAACCCCATTGATCAACAGGTTCATCCAGCACCTTCAAGGACCGCGTGCACTCCAATGTGGTATCTAGAAGCTTGCGCAGCTCGCTTGCAGACTCATGCTGAATACTAGGCTGAGAAAACATGCGTTTTAAAATGGAATTTATAATTTCCCGCTTTTTTTGATAGCGTGAAATTAGCAATTCCCATGCTTCAATGTAATTCGCATTGGTCACAGGGATTGACCGGAGTAGAGATGCGGGCCTCACCATGAAGTGACCCCTTGAGGTATTGTAGTTTCTCAGCTCCAGAAGATGACAATTGTTGTGTACTGCAGCCTCAATAGATCCTTAAATGACGACCATGCTTGCAGGTTGCCATCAAACGTCGGCATCTGAAGCTTAGGCAACCTTACATCACTGGAGCAAGGGCTACCATCGGTGGACGTGGTCGACGTAGCGCCTCCGTCATCGGTTCCTAGGTCCAATAATCTAGTCCTTATTGTCACCAACCTGTGAAACACGTCGCTAATCTCAGTCTCATACTGCTCGAATACTGCATCATCTTCCGACGCAGCACTGACGGCGTGAAGTAGGCTGTCACTTTCCGTTGAAAGTTGATGCACTCGTTCTTTATGAATGGTGATTACAGATAACTCACTAGTCTGCACGTTGTTGGTGGCATTTTCAAGTCGCGTTACATTACACTTTAAAACACGTTTCCTTGCTAGGAGTTGTTCCATTGCAGCAGAGGATAACGAGGAGTAGGGTAAATAGCTCACAACACACAAATTCCGCAAGGGAGGTAGAAGCAACTAACACAAAAATACCGGATATTCACTATCGCGGCCCGGAGGACCAAAATGATGTTGCTAATAATTAACCAGGGGAATAAAATGATATAAGTAGTTTTAAACACTATTTATTTAAACACTTAAAGCAACGTAAAGCAAGATGATCTTTTTTTCACCCATCAAAACCAATCACCACCACAACAACATTCTTTTGTTTACTAATCCCTAGCAACCACTCCGGCAGCTGACGCCCTCTCTAGGCAGCCTGAACACTATAATAAAAACTAGGTACCATAAGAAAATACCAGCAGATGGCTACATGGCCGAATGTCAGTCGGTGGTCACTTTAAAATATGTAATAGAGTCCCAACAGTGGTGTTGTTTTATTTTAATCTCTTGTGGAATACTTTTGTTGGGGGCTATGTAGGTGCTAGTGGAAGTGAGTGGGTTTGGAAGGATGGCTAGGTGAGGTTATAATTTTGTACGTCTAGTATATTTTTTATAATAATATTTAATCATAGATACACACACAGTTAGTTATTATCGTACAGTTGTACTTAATGCTTGACATGTATTAAGAAATGTAAAAGTTATGCTAATTAATATATGATTGTGTGCTACCACTTGTGATATGAGGTGCATGTTAGCCACGAGGCGAAGACCCCCCTCTATGTGATGGGTGTGGCGTAGTCCTAAATATATCATGAGGGCCTTCACATTCCAACTCGACACGTTCTCGCGGTTTGGCCCGTGAATAGGGGAGTTTTACTCCCTGAAACTAATGGCGAGCTCTGGGTCGTCGTCGGGGAACCCCTTCCCTTTGACTACCTCCCCGACGGCGACGACAAAGACAACACGGACGGATGATGACACAGACGGAGACGACCACGACGTGGGGGAACCCCTGCCCTCCCCATATGCTTGTGGCTGGTTCTGACCAGCACAGGCCTGTCCACCCCTTGTCCCCCCGCGTCATTCCTTACGTCCCTCCCTTCGTCTCGATTAGCCAAGTTGCATAAATATGAGACGTAAAGCAATATCCAATCAAACCAATGTATTATAAAACTGTACCAAGGACAATAATGAATGTAAAAGGGTTAATTTTAAATCTACTCCCAAAGACATTTTTATAGCAAGATTCCAAAACAATTGATAATGTTTTAAATTTCTTTCACAATGTAAAGTTGTTTCAAATAATTCAACAATCATTTTAAATATGACAGCAATAATAACTAATGAGCACTGATACCTCTGTTGATTGCTCTAAAACAACACTTACTAACTGTCTCTTGGACTAGCAAAGGATAGAAGAAAGTCCATCCCCATTTCATAGGCCACTACTTCTTTGGTTTTGATGTTCATATACCCCAGGCTGGAATCAGGATTGCTTTTGCTTTGAGTTTGCATAATCTCAATTTGCCTGTGAGATTAAGATGAAGTCCATGTATGGTGTAACAAGCTTTTTCAATGGTGGTTAGATTAAGGAAGGTGACATTTTCCGTTAATGCAAATGCTGCTTTCATTGACAAGTTTACTTGCTGGATGGTGTTATCGAGGTACGTTTTGTCGTATCTGTGTAGTATGGAACACATGTTTATATTTTTATTATTGCTGGCTCCTAGGATTGGGTTGATCCTGTTATAGTCCGGAGTCTATCAAAAATGACCCAGGACAAATTGCAACAGAAGCGAATTTAGTATCACTGAAATTTAGAAAAAATCCCTTTATAACATACTAAAAGTTCTCCAAAATTAGCATAGGGTGGTTGGGTCTAATTACCTAATTAATGAAACAGTAATTAATTTAATTGATTTAATTTTAATTTTTTTAATAGGTCATGTATGGTATGTAATGAAAGCTCATAAAATCTACTTTTCATAAAAAAATAAGTTAATTTAAAAAAATGAACTTTAAGGTCATCACAGGTCATAAAAGGTCAAATTATGTTTTTCATAGTATTATTGATATATTCATATATGTTTGCGTATAGGGATATCATACATGAGCAAATACCTGTAATACGTAATTAAATATGTAAAAGTAATATAATGTGTCAAAGGTCATAGGTCAAAGGTCATTCAAATCACTAAATATTTATTTTAGATTCAAGTATCTAAAGTTAAATCAGATTGGCATGGCCAAATTAAAAATGCAATTGATTAATTACCAACAAATTGTTCGTTATATATTACTTGTTTACTGGGGATCAACTGCATTATCGTCGTCCTCATCCTCGCTGTAATCCACTTCTAGACTGGGTTTGTTCGAACAACGAGTTCTTGGCACTGTCTGCAGGCAGTTGAACAGTTCAGACCTTGCTTCCTGCACGGACATCTCATGGTGTGACAGTCGGTCTTGCAGTTGCATCGTATGGCATCGAGGAGATGTTGTGGTGCTGGAGGTCTGTCAGTCGTGATGGGTAGAAGTCTTCCATTCTTCAAAGTCCATCCCCAGTCCTGGGCATCTAGTTGAATGTTCTTCCAGGCACACACTTGGTGGTACACCCGATACGAATGATATTTCGCTGCTGACTGAGTAGGGGGAAGCTGCTCAGGGCGTACGTGCAAGCTGCTACTAGCTGTTTTTTCACAAAAGAGTCTATACCGAAGATCGTCAAGATTTTCACCATTTCGACTGTTATAGAGAATCAGTAATGCATTCTCTCCTGCTTCTGCAATCATCTGATGAGTTGCGATCTGCTCTTGGCTAAAGACTGCAGCCTCTTTAATGAAAGAATCGCATGTTTTGCATTTTGTTGATAATGGAGCCTTTTCCAAAACCATAACACTCTAGAAGTTGTGTCACATCCTAGAAATGCATGCGCAAACAGAAGGTGGTTTATGATGCGGTGACCGAGAGTTTCAACAGTGCTCTTGATATTCCATACCCTAGGCATTTTCTTCATGGTCCGTTTCACCTCGGATCTAAAGATGACGTCTTTATTTGTTGATTTGATGTGATGGCACAAGAGTATGAGTAGGTCTGTGTCTTCACCTATCAAAACAGTTCTATGAGTCTGTGCTGATTCTATGGTTTTCTGAACTATAAGTAGATCAGCGTCACCCTGTGCATGGAGTACATTGCAACCATTCGCAGATAATTTGGAAGCAAGCATTGTTATAAAACGTTGTTTATTTGACGAGTTTGCCAGAAACTGTGATTTTTTAAGTGGAATGTTCATTTCTTCTTCGAAACGAATCGTCGCACCAACGCATTTCGATCGTCTCGAATGGGTCACGTCTTTGGTGCTAGGTGTCTCATCATATGCATCAAATACCACAGTTGCATTGCCATAATTATTCTTGACATACGACACATACGACTGGAGAATGGCGCTATACGTTGCTTGTGCTTGCCAGACCACACGATGCAGCAAAGCACCACCATCAAGAACATAAACATATCCCTGTTCACTTGGAAGTGTGGTGCACTGTTGAGCTAGTTTCCACATGGCTTCAGCAATATTCGGCTTGTTTGCTTCTAGTGGAAATCCGGACGACTCAAAACAGAGAAGATGGCTGGCTGCACAGCTCAAACTGGAATGCTTCAGATATGTTATCTTGTCCTGATTTAGCAGCGAGTACAAAACGTTGAAACAATAGTTGGGGGTCAACATTGATACGTTCACCATCAATCTTCAGGTTGGATTTTGACGTCAGAGTAACAGCTTGATCCTTCTTTAGGAAGTATATGTCAGAGCGTCAACATTTGTCATAGATTGCATTATTGCCAATCCGATTTCCTTTGCCTTGTCAACATTGACCTTGTCATGGGCCACAACTCCGGAAGATTTGCTACGCAGACATTTGTCCCCTTCAAACGGATTCATGTCAGTTAAAAATGACAAGAGTGTTTGAGTGTCCATTCTGTCTCTTTCTTGTCTGGCTGGGGACGACTCCTTGTGTTGATCCGAAGTTGTGTACATCAATCGAGTCAGGTTTTGCATTGACTCATGAACCTCAGAACAACTCGGCATTGCCGCTGTCCAGATATTTCTCTGCATTTCCGTCATCCCACGTCCTCTTGTCAAACCACCGCGGGATTTCATATTTTTCATCACAGTTTGTTCAATAACAAGATCGGACGATAGACCTGCCCAATACCGATCTGTCCTTCTGATCACATGAAGACCATCGTTAAACTGTTTATAAACCTCAGGGTGCTCATCCTCCAGGTGAACCATTTGTTGTAAATACAATCTCGCGCTCTTTGCATACATCTTTCTATTGAGAGATGCAAAGAATGGCAACATTTCTTGCACTGACTTTAAATGAAGTAGCCAGTTTCCAGTTCTTTCGGCTTTTATGAAGTTTTTTAGTATGTCAACCATACTCATGTATTGCAACCAAAGTGCAGAAGTACGGTTGTGAGCCAAAGAATTCTTGTAATCTAGCATTCTCTTGTCGATACGATGAAGTACATCTGCAGAGACTGCTTCTTCCGCCGACACGGCACTTAACATGAAACCTTCATACAAAACAGCAACTTCAACAAGATCCTCATCATCAATGTCCATCGCTTCTGTTTGTTGTATTTCATTGAGCTGATCATAACCGTTAAACACTGATTTCAACAGTAATACGTTCAGAGCTGCATCGACCAAAAAGTGACTGCGAATCGCTCGAGAAAAAGCATCTCCATTGAGGATGTGAGTAACTGTGTTTTTGGCATAAATCGTGTCAAGGAGTTCTTGCAAGCCTGATCCTGACATCGCATGTCCTATAGCACCAAGAAAACTCATTTGCATGTGGAAACCCTCCTAATTTCAGAACCACAGACTTCAGACGACTATTTTCTGGTTCGTTTCTTATGATTGTAGTAGCTTTAAACCAGAGAGGTTGGTCGAATGTAAGCACTGGTGTTGCGTTGTATCGACTTGCTTGGTGTTGTACGAACAACAATGTCGAGTAAACACACGTAGGATCACTGGAGTGCATATCAATCATGGGAACATGATTAATGATGATTTGCCTGGGTGCTCTCCTTCAGAACCATTTGCATAGTGCCTTGCCATCCTGGTCTTGGAGTTTTGAGAAAGCCATGAAGTCTTCCACAGCACATCGAGATAGTAGCTAGGATCGTCTACTTTGATAAAAGGAATGTGTTCATAGATTATTGGCTGGGGAGGCAATGATTTATAGAATTTGATGTCTATTTTTGAGATCAATATTTCCTCGCTTGAAGTCTTTCTCCTAGGTATCAATTTATTCAATTGAATTGCAGGTGTGATAGCAGCTTCAATTGCCATACCGTGGAATGTCCCATGCCCGTCAAGAGTCTGTGTGTTGTGATCTGCGTTGTCGGCAATAAACTGCATTACACTTCCCGCAGGGACTTCGAGATCAACACCCTGAGTCACAGCTGCACTTCGTTCAAAGTTTTGCACCTCTTTGTATCCGCAGCAAATCCGTGTCTGTTCAGGGTTTCAATAAGAAATCGAGACGCGAAAACATGATGTAATTGTATTCCCAGTGCTACTTGAAGAGGACAAAGTAATGTTCTGGCCGCGCCCCTTGCATAATTGCCTGACCCAAAGATGCAATTTTTAATGCTGTGTTGTTTCCTGTTATGACATTCGTGAGAAAAAGTCGCAATGATTGGGGAGGTATTCCATGTTAACATCTAAAGATTGCAGGCTATCAATGGGAACGAAATGATCTGAATTACATTGCATCGCCTGTATTTCACTCTTTACTAATTTAGCTGCGGTATTAAGGATACGTGCTTTGTCTGCTTCTTTGTCCTCACTTCTAGCAGTGCGGTAAAAGTTATCTAAGTAACATTGGCGTTAATTATGTGAGTAACCACATTTTCTTTTCCATCTAGATCCGTAATAATTACTGTAGGCCCGAAATACTCTAGAATTTTCTGTTTCATGAACTTGAAACAATAGGCTTCACATCCAGTACCCTCTAAATAAGTTGCATTTTATAAATAAGGTCTTGAACGTCGTCTGTTCATCATCATTTTCTTGAAAATGTGACATTGTTTTCAAAAATGCATCACGTCTTAAAAAATCGGTTGGCCTACCTTTGTGTGTGTTGATCTCATTTGTAGTTGAAGGCAACGTTACAAGTGCTGGTAAGTTTTTTCCAGTCCTAAAGTTGACGCTACAAACCTGGTGGTAAACAGCATCAGCAGCATGCAGATCACTAACAAAATTAATACGTCCGCGAACTTTATGGGACCACTCGTCGTTGCGAGAATCACATACAGCTCGCAAACTCTCGTTAATACTGTCACAACGAACTGTAAATACTTCGATATTAACATTTCCCGCACCTTTCAGCTCCTTGGGCTGACCACAAAAAAAACACTTATCTTTGTAATCAAATGTGTGGTTTGCTGAACGTAATGCTGGACCACAAATGTTTGCTTGAAAACTGCCCGATTTAGGTTCTTTTGTAGAATGACGTTTGGTATCAATAAAACGTTGACGACACGATGTGTGAACTGTTTGTCCCACATCCACTTTAATGGAACTATTTCTTGATTCACTTATCACATTATATTGTTTGCACCCTTCTCTCGCAAAGAAACGATATTTTCACCATTGTTTAAAGAAATCTCACAAAAAACACACACACGATGCATTACGGCAGTGTACAATCAGTGAAGTAAATTGATGAGTGCACCCGACTTCTTGCTGATGTGAATGTCAACTGAGGAACAATAATAATCTATGTTCGTCTGAAACTAATTTGGAATTTCCGATATCATGGCAAACAATATTTGCTAGTTCGTGGAAACGAGAAATCCCCAACATTCTATGGATTTTCCATTTGCATGGCGTTCCTTGTAGTAGGATGCAAATAGGGTTTACCTACTTCATAGATTATAGTTGTGTATTGTTTATTGTTTTTTATTCTTTGTTTGTCATGCCTACTATTGAAAGACGTAAATCTATCTATCATTTGATTGATTGTCAAATTGTAATCTAATAATTATTAACCGTTTAAAATTATTAGGTTTTTGTCCTTTGATTGACCTTTGACCCATTAGGTTTGACATTTTTAATTAGTTTGTGCATACTTAATTATGGTAGACAGCTATGCGCTAATTGTACGATATCCATATACTCAAAAATACACATACAACATAAATAATGTTAAGAGTTCTATGAGAAACATAGTTTGACCTTTCATGACCTCTGATGACTGCACAGCACATTTTTTTTAAATTAGACATTTTTTCTGAAATGTACAATTTATAAGCTTTCATTACATACCATACATGATATGTTTTAAAAATAAAAAAATTTCAAATTAAAATTAATTTGTTTCCTATTAATCGGGTAATTAGACCCACCCACCCTATGCGAATTTCGGAGAACTTTTTTTGAATTATAAACGGATTTTTTCCGAATCCATCAACACCAAATTCGCTTCTGTTGCAATTTGTCCTGGGTTTGGGCTCAAATTAATGTATAGACTCCGGACTATTAGTTAAAATGTGTCTTGACTCTCAAGTTGCTTCATTTTGTGTAGACTCGGGGTTAATGTGTGACAAATCTAAGCCCTGGTCTATATTGTTTGTCCCACCAATTAGTACTGATATGTCTGGTTTGCCGTCTATTCCATCCATGCCCTTTACTATTTCTTTGTCAAGCATTTGGTTCTAGTGTGGATACCAGTTTAAAATTGTCTCCTAGAATCTGTATCAATATCTGCGACAATATAGTATCTTCACGATGAACCTAACTGCACATTTAGTTAATCACTACCAATTTATTACACACCTTAGAGCCCATTTGGCACTGTCATTAATACGATTTTATAAACCTCCAATGCACCTAACGTGCAGCATCAATATGACCTCGCCGCCCCGCACCTTTTGACTACCACCTGCAAGCAAGCGGCGGTGAGCCCCGCCTCGCAGTCTGCCTGTTGTTCTTGTCGCAGGCGGACGTGTTTTGTGCCCGCTCTTCGTTCTGTTCTTACTGAGCCTCCACAGCACAAGGAGTTGGGTTCTATTGCTGCTGAGTGTGTTGTTTGAGCAAGTATTGCCTGTTGTGTTCTCGCATCATTCTGTTTATTGTTTGTCAACTTCATGCAATAGTCTGTTCTGGTTTAGGTTTAGCTCTTTATTCTGCCCTGTTTGTCACCAAAGCGCTCATCATCTCGGTGTTGTGTTCTGTCTGTTCTGTCGCAAATATGTAGAGCCTAAACTAACCATGTATCAACGTATCGAATACAGTGCAATAGAAATAATGCTCTGCATATAATATTTTTGTTTTACTATTTTTTAGACTTATTTGAAGATGACCCGCTCTCAGCACTGTTAAGGTCATCATCGTTAGTTTCAACTGTGTCCACGAAAAAAACATTTTTTCGCTTTCTTGAGAATTTGCAAATTGCCTTGGTACTTGAATGTAGGCTTTGTTCTTCCTTTATTTTCATCCATATTGGATTTGTTGGCGGGACAATCTTGATACTTTCTTCAATTTCAATTTCTCCAAGATATCATTCTATGATTTTACTTAAGTCATCCAGTAGAAGTATTGGCGGTCTTCCTTTACGAAATTCCGAAAAGTTACAGTTGGTTTGTAATGACAGTAGAATCCATAGATATTGTAATATCTGCGAAAATATAGTATCGTCACGATGAACCTTACTACACTTTTAAATATAGCTCGCAACCTATTTTTAACATCTTGGAGATCATGTGCTAGTGTCATCATACGATTTTGAATAATAACCATGCACTTGACGTGCAACATCGATATGACCTCGCCGCCCCGCACCTTTTGACTGCCATCAACACAGGCAACACTCAGCTCAGCGGCCGGGCAGCCTCACCTCGCAGTCGGTCGGTTGTTCTTGTCCCAGGCGGACGTGTTTTGTCTCCGCTCTTTGTTCTGCTCTTGTTCGGTCTCCACAGTACGAGGAGTTGGCTTCTGTTACTGCTGAATGTGTTTTGTTTTGTGTGTGTTACCGTTACGAGGATGTCTGTTCTGTTCAGACTGATTTTTTTTCTCCCTTTTCTGTATTGCTTGTCAGTCAAGTGCTTGTTATCTCGGTATTTCGCCTCGTTTGTTCCGTCCACACAGCCCGTGGGGTTTATGTTTGGTCAGGGTGATCTAGCTCGTCTTACTGCTGAGTGTGTTGTTTCAGCAAGTCTTGGCTGTTGTGTCCTCACATTGTTCTGTTAAATGTTTGTAAACTTCAGGAGGCTGTCTGTTCTGTTCAGACTGGAATGTTCCGTTTGCTTTTTATTCTACCCTGCTTGTCAGGTCAATGTCTTGTTAAGACGCACAACAGAATAACATGCTGTGTAGTGTGCTCTCCTTTGTATTGAAGGTATGCCCCCTACTTCCCCACTTTCTCGTCGGGAGGAGGTTGTGTTTCGGAATTTAGGGCAATGAACTAGCAGACACACATGGGTAATTCTCCTAATTCTTTTATATTCATTTTTTTATATTAAAAATTATGTCTTTCAAATGTCACGTTTTGTATTTTTTTATTGTTGTTAGTTTGTTTGAGCATGTTAATCAATGTCATGCCCTTCAAGTTTTATTTTAAATTAATTACTGCACAGTTTTTTGGGTTGAGAAATGTTTTATTTTGTAATAGCCGTCCCACTTAAAAAAAAAATACCTTTTTTAATGTTTCCAAATTGTTGAAAGTATAATCTGAACTTTACATGAATAGCTTAGCACTATGTGATAATAAAAAATAGGTCTTGATTATCGTAGCACTTATTTAAGGTTAAAAAACGTTATTCCGCTGCAAATGTTCAATTCTTTTACATTACGTCACTTCTTCATATCATGGCAATGTGTTAAAACAAACAATATTAATAGAAATGAATTTGAACATCATTGCTATGTCTCTATGTCCGCTATGCGTGTCCCGTTAGACGAGCCAAGGGAGGGTTGCTATTGGCCGGGTGAAACAGCTGTTTTCAAACTATTTGAATCCTATTGGTTAGTGGTTTGCGGTGCAAAATTATCTAGCCTCGTTGCAGGGTTCCAGTGAGAGCCTTGTGAGTGAGAGAATTCGTTCTCAATTTTATCTCTAGAATAGCATTTGGTGCATTTTGTGACTCACACATCGCAATGTGAGTGAGTTCACTCACATGGGTGGCAATTTTCACGAATTTCGAGAATCTGGGTCCTGTCAGTTGGTTGAGTGATGCTTTCATAATCTTGTTAGGAACCAGCATTCTCTAAATTGAGCTCGCATTGCCAGCTGTCATAATTTACACGGCTGCAACTTCCTTCCAATTTCAGGGACCATGTAAATGGGTGTTCAATGTTTCTTTCAAGTACCTGTTCAACGATTACCATAGGGCACACACACCTCACCCATGCCTATCTTTTTACCAGAGATAAGATTGCTCCGATTTGCGACACGTGTGATGTGTTGCTATCCGTTCATCATTTGTTGACTGACTGCTCTAAGTATGATGGTTTGAGACTCCAATTGAATTTAAATCTATCATATGAAGAACTTTTGTCTTATGAAAACAGTGAAAAACTTATCACATTTCTTAACCTAAGCAATCTGATCGACAAACTATAACAGATCATATATAAAAAAAATAAAAAAAAAATCCATGATGCATGTTGACTTGCTATTCATTATGACGACGTTGGCAACGTTTTTCTGATTATGATTATGATTATGATTTGGTAATTTGGCATTTTCTACATATGACAACTTTAGCATGTATACCTTTTCCCGATTTGACTGTCTACAAATATATCGACCTTGGCAATTCTTTTCATGACAACGATTTGAAAACACATTTAACCTTATTAACCGTATTTTACATTCATACATAGTTAACGAATTATCTTGGAGGCGCGAATAATCTTTGCCGTTGAAGCGCCCTAAAACTACTAATACTTATACTAATACCATTGGATTTTCACGGCTTCAACTTGCTTCCAATTTCATGGACCACGTAAATGGATGTTCAATATTTCTTTCAAGTACCTGTTCAACGATTACGATTGGATTGTAACTGGATTGGAAGTACCTGTTCAAGCCATTGAACCCGGTGTTTCAGTAGACTTCGCTGTTCCTGTGTTACAGTGTGGCTGTTGGCCCTTGAGTTGAGTGCTCAAGGTCCTTACACCTCTCAAGAGACCTCAACTCGCCAGCACAGGCCTGTCCACCTCTTGTCTCCCTGCGTCATCTCTTACGTCCCTCCCTTCGTCTCGATTAGCCAAGTTGCATAAATGTCAGATTCCTTCAGGTGTCCCAGCTGTTTGCCTTTGTGCATTGAGTGGCGTCACTTTGGACCCTTTCCAATTGGTGATTACGATTGAGGGCAATTGCTGTATTTCAAACATTTTACCAGGCGGTCTCTCACAGTTTTTGAATCTTTGAAAGAGACCGACATCCAGTCTCCTTGGGTCTTGAAAAACTCCATCATGATTTCTTCAGTGGACCCGCATGGAACATAAACGAATACTACACCCCACTTGTTAACTTTTGCTTTCTCGTGTAGATTTTTCAGCGACTGAACTAGGCCGATTAACGTTTTTGCGGGCCAAGCCTGTTCCATGAAAAACAGAACATTTTTGCCATCCTTCAACTCTTGATGGGGAGTAAATATTTCTGTTTGTTCCACAAGGTTACCTGACGTATTTGCTCCATAATGTTATTCAAATTTCAACAAATAAGATTACAAGTCAGTATGGATGTTATTTCTAGCTTGCATAAATATGAGACGTTAAGCAATATCCAATCAATCAATTACACTCTAGGTACAGTTTTAATTGTCCGGATGTGGTGATTGACGTGATACTCTGCCTTCGGCCTAGCTCAGTCGGTTCATTTACTTTGAATTTAAATTGAAAATAGCTCACTGATGTTAACATACACTGTAAAAACAAGTACAACCATTATATAAAATAAAATATACCTGTCTCCACTTATCCCAAGTTTTAATTGAGCAATGCTCATTCAGTTCGGCAGTCATCTCCTGCCACTGCTTGCGGGCTGTGTTGATCGTGAAACTGGCAGACAGCTTGCCTCTGTCAAGCTCTATGTGCCCCTCCATAAAACTAACAACATTAACTTCTGTGCCTCAGTGACACGGCCTGATGAGCTTGTGTTTACTTCCATATTTAAATTGATATCAGTAAATAATAATTAAATTTTAAAAATGAAGGAAGGATATCAATGGATTTAAGCGGACGATGAAGCTTGTCAGGATGGAGAAGGCTGAAATTACGAGGAAACATTTAGTGTGAGCTACAAGGATGATAGGCTTATTGTAACTATGTAGTAGGCTTACAAATAGAAAACTTATCAAGCCAAAGTAAACCGTGTAGGTAAGATAATGAGGATAGGTCCAAAACCCCACACCTCCTGTCCTGTAAAATGGATGATATTGATAACCAAAATAAAAGTAACTCTCTAAAACTATCCTATGCCATCAATACATAGCTAACCTGTTAATCAGTTAATTAAGTTATCAATTTATTGTGAAAGACTTCTAACAGTTGGACATAACAGTACCATCTCATGAAAAGTAACGTTAAACTTGCTTAACCACGTCCTATTTGTAAATTATGCTGTTTTTTGCACTACATTACTCCAAACGTAAATTATACTGGGTACGATTGTACGTTTAGAAAGATGCAGATGTATACACACAAATATAAGGGCAATCCCTAGACCCAAATATGATTTCTAAAGAATGCAGTAAAGACGTCTGAAAAGTTAGTAGAATGAAAGAGGGACTTAATAAAAGAGCAGATTATTTTTTTGAATTTTTTTGACGGGACATAACCTCAGAATCAACAATTATATTCAAATTACTGGAATCAGTTGCTCAAGTTCAAAATTGAATTTTGAGCAGCGGTTTTTTGAAAATTGTTTCTACACTCCTTTATCTACAACCTAAATATAAGGTGTGGGTTTTATATGGTTTCAAGCGTTGCACGATTTTTTCCGTTTTACGGTACAAAAATTTGAAATTGTACCGGCAGGTGAAAAAAATTGTGCAACGCAACAAACCATATAAAATTAATAATCCTTGTATTTAGGTTGTAGATAAAGGAGTGTAGAAACAATTTGCAAAAAACCGCTGCTCAAAATTCAATTTTGAACTTGAACAACTTATTCCAGTAATTTGAATATAATTGATGATTCTGAGGTTATGTTCCGTCAAAAAAAATTCAAAAAAATAATCTGTGTGGCTGGTTCAGACCAGCACAGGCCTGTCTACCCCTTGTCTCCCTGCGTCGCCCCTTACGTTCCTCCCCTTGGAAAGAAGAAAACATGGTGGTAATCCACAATTATGGAAAAAGAAAATTTGGAAGATTCCAATACACTTGACATGGGCACTGATAACTCTACTGTTGAGTGCCCTAAAACAACAATAACTAACTAACTAACTAACTAAGAGGCCAAAGAAAATCAAATTCAAGGACAGAAAAATTTTGAATCATTGCTTGCAATAATGCAAAAGGCATTCCCTCCATCTCCACAATAGTTTATATCTATGCCTTGGATTGTGTGTGATGTTGGTTATTAAAAAAAAAATCCCCGTTAAATTCATTGATTCAAGGGTACTGGGCAATTCCACACTAATGTGGACATAACTTATTTATTTATTAACTTAACTTATATTAAGTGTTGGTTGGGGAAAGATTGATAGAGGCTGGGAGCCAATATATACAACAAGGCGGTGGTCCACGTTGGACTGTCATTGAACGTGCTCCGTCAATTTATTGATTTTTCACTAGTTTTAGATGGTATTTGTTTCTGATTTTTGTACCATGAACAGTGCATATTACTATGTAGCTGGTGTATCGTTAGTACGTAAGTACAAAGTTGCTTTCAATAGGTTTTATTAGTTTAAAGTTTTAATATATTTGTTTGAATTTAGCATTGAAACATTTGAATTGATTTCTATGGTAACGGATACGTTGGCTCCAAGAAGCTTATCAACACACTTGACTTCTTTGGAAAGATATGCACAACGAAGGTGCTGGTATTTGAAGGTGCACACGTGAAGAATTTTTAAATAATTTGTAATCAGTGGATTGTGTATATTGACAAACAAATATGGTTGTGTCTGGTAAATATGTAGTGTGGTGGGTGAGAATGATTTTGTTTATCATACTTATTAAAAGTGTATTACATACAGGAGCATTAAATGAAGATGGTGAAGAACTAAAATATGAGAGTAAGACATGGAAGAGAAACCAAATTCTGGAAAGAATGCTAATCGTAAGTAAGTGCAAAATATCTGCTTTGACTTTATGCATTACTGGTAGCCGGGGACTCTCTCTTTCAAGATTCAGAATGCTGTTAGTGATGTCCGGCAAGTGTAATCTGAAGTCGACCATCAAGCTTGGTCTAGTAGGCCTACTAATGTTAGCTCTATGTGGAGATGTTGAACTGAATCCAGGACCACCAGTAAGCCACACAGTCCCACAAGTTGACCCTGGTCACATGATAAATAACCCAAATTGTACTGTGTGTCAAGCATTAGGAAGACGTAATCAAATATTTCTGGAATGCCACGTTTGCCACAATAAAACACATCGAGCATGCACTGACTTGTCTTTGACAGCATATAATTCAATCAAGAGAGGAAATATTAATTGGGTTTGCTGGCAATGCACTATGCCAAATATGGATGATTCTTATTTCGATAATTCAGCTACTGCAATCTTGGACAACTCCAGCGGGGATGTGCCATTGAAAAATGTGGGAGGGAAACTGACCTGTCTTAGTTTCAATGCACGAAGTCTAAAGAATACTAAAAGGCAACCTGACATAGCAGCATGGCTAGATACTCACAATCCAGACATTATGACCATTTGTGAAACCTGGTTGAATGATAGTGTGGGTAACGGTGAAATTCTCCCAAATGGTTATATAATATGCAGGAAAGACAGGGTTGTTAGGGGTGGAGGAGGTGTTTTGGTGGCAGCTCGGCCGGAGTTGAAGCCAACTCGCATGTCTTGTTTTGAAACAACGGCTGAAGTAGTCTGGGTTCAAGTTACAATCGATAATTCTAACGTCTTAATAGGATCAGCATACAGACCGCCAAAAGCATCCCAACATGTTAATGAAGAACTATTAACGTCTTTGAAGCTAGTTCAAGACCACCAACATGAATACTCTGCAATTCTACTATTAGGAGACTTCAACATCGCTGTTAAATGGAATTGTACTCCTCCAACAGCTGAAAATAATCTTGCGGAATCGTTTCTATCTTCTTTTTATGACCTATTTCTTCAACAGTTTGTAACAGAACCAACCCGTGTAACAGTGGCAAAAGAGTCAATTCTTGACCTAGTTTTGTGTAATAATCCTAATTTAATTGACAATGTACAGACAATCCCTGGAATTAGTGATCATCTGGCAGTAAAAGTTGAACTGTCGCACAAAAAAGTCATTACCAAAATGTTATCTAAGAAGAGCTTTAATTACAAAAGAGCAAATTGGGACCTTCTCAACGAACTTATAGCTGAACGGATGCCAACTTACTTTAACAATGATATAGAAACTTCTTGGCAGGAATGGAAGAGAGTCTTCTGGGATTGTGTAAATGATACTATACCTACTTGTACATTCAATGGAAGGCAACGGGTTCCGTGGATTAGCAAGAGTATTGTTAGAAACCTGAAAACACGGGATAAATTGCATAAAACATGGAAGAAAAGTGGTAATGATCAAGACTGGCACAACTATACCACACACCGGAACAAAGTTAAGACTGAAATACGCAATGCCCACAATAAATACATTTGGAATTTATCCACATCTAATTCTAAACAATTATGGAAATATATACATTCTAAAAATGGATCTTCAGCTCCTCTCCATTTTAAAGTCCATGGCGTGCTTGAATCGAACCCTAAAAAGTTATCTGAAGCATTTAATAATAATTTCAAATTAAATTTTACTCCTGCTTCTGATGGTGCAACTGAATCACCAGATATTTACCAAAATACTGTGCCGCTAGAAACACCACGAATCATACACAGTACAGTGAGAAGGCACTTAAAATGCCTTAGAGTTGATTCAGCTACAGGCCCAGATGGTATTCCTCCAATGATACTTAGAATGTGTGCGGCATCTGTGTCACCATCTTTATGCAATATATTTAACCTATCTCTTTACTTGGGGAAAGTCCCTTCAGACTGGCGTGTAGCAAATGTAATACCGATTTTTAAAACTGGCAAGAAAGAAGACATTATAAACTACAGGCCGATATCATTAACATCAGTTGTTTGTAAAACTTTGGAACGTATCATTTCTCGAGAAGTTTTAAAACACATCACAAGTGCTAAAATCCTTAATGAAAACCAGCATGGATTTGTTCCAGGTCGGTCTTGCTCAACTCTTCTTACCAAGGTTATTGATAACTGGCAGTATGCTCTTGAAGATCCAAAGTGCAAGCAAGTAGATGCAGTGATGCTAGATTGGTCAAAAGCATTTGACCAGATTCCGCATAATATTCTACTTAAAAAATTGTATTACTATGGCATACGTGGTTCATTACATTCTTGGTTGGAACATTTCCTTAAATGTAGAACACAAAAAGTAACCTTCCAAGGAGCGGAATCATCCTCAGTAACTGTGACTTCCGGAGTACCTCAAGGTTCTGTGTTGGGCCCGTTGCTTTTTGACATATTTATGATGGATTTACCCCAAAGCGTTTCCTCAGAAATAAGCCAATTTGCTGATGACTGCACGATCTATAGGAAAATATTTACGAAAGATGACACTGATGCACTCCAGACCGATTTGGACAATATAAACACTTGGTCTGTTGAAAATGGAATGAAGCTGAACCCTTTAAAGAGTGTATTCATCAGATTCTCTAGATCTAAGAACCCATTACATGAGGGAGGTTAATTGGGAACCTGTTTTTGCTTTAACATGTGTAAATATTATGTGTGATTCATTCATGAGGATAGTTAGGCAAGGGTTGAATCGAGCATTCCCCTTAAAAAAGTTAAAGAAACCGTTAAAACAAAAGGAACTTGGTATACAAAAGACTTGTATTCACTGTCACTGCAGGTAAAAAATGCATATTTAAAATCCAAGGGGCCAAAAAGATGTAATTTAGATATTTCGTATTACCTAGAAATTAAAAAATTGTACAGAAATAGTATTATGGAGGCCAAGCGAATTTACTTTGAGAACTATCTGGCTAATGCTAATAACAAATCTAAAGCCGCATGGGATGTTATTAATACTTATTCTGGCGGTAACAGGAGGTCACCCTTGGACATAAACATAACAAACGATTCAACCCTTATTACTTCGCAGGAAATGGTAGCAGATATGTTTAACAAGCATTTTGGCACTAGTGTGGCTGAATTGAGAAAGTCACTGCCGTCGAATAACAGCACCTCAAATGTGTACAATAAACCTGGCACATACAATATCCAACCTAAATCTACAAGTGTCCATACTCCGATCAATGCCATGTTTCTCAGGCCTATGCGAAAACAAGAGTTTTATGATATTGTGGACAAAGTTAGTAAGAAAAAGTCCTCTGGCTTAGATAGTATTCCTTGTAATATCTTAAAACATGTGAGCGTTTACATTGCGGTTCCACTCATACACATTGTTAATGAGTCATTTATTCAGGGCAAATTTCCAGATGCTTTAAAAAAAGCTAAAGTGGTCCCTATATTTAAGAAAGGTGACAGAACTAAGTTAAGTAATTATCGTCCTATATCATTACTTTCTGTGTTTTCAAAGATTTTTGAAACTGCTATGCGTAATAGATTAATCTCTTTTCTTGACAGTCATTCGCTATTAAACGAGAGCCAGCATGGTTTTGTGAAGGGGAAGTCCACTACGACTGCACTGTGTGATATTATCTCTCATGTAATTGAGGCCATTGACAAACGCAAACACGTGATAGGTTTATTTTATGACTATTCTAAAGCATTTGACAGTGTCAATCATGAAATGCTTCTTAAAAAACTTGAACACCTGGGAATTGCGGGGAAACCTCATTCCTGGATAAAATCGTACCTAGAAGATCGTAGCCAAATTGTTTGTATATCTGGTAAATTAGAAACAACTTTTCAAAAGAAGTGAAGTTAAGTTTAGGCGTACCGCAAGGCTCGGTGCTATCACCTTTGTTTTTTATCGTTTTCATAAACGACTTGACAGATTCGGTAAATATGGGTAAAGTTACTCTATATGCAGATGATTCGAATGACTTAATTAGTAACCTTGATCTTGAGTCGTTGTATTCTGAAAGCAGGCTGGCTGCTAATCAAATGGTTGTATGGTGTGATGATAATGAACTTTTTATTAATGCTGATAAAACATTGTTGATGCAGTTTAAAACAAAACAAAAAAATATTGACAGAAGTCCTCTTGTTTATATTAAATCTCATTCTATTGTTGAAGTTGATGTGACTAATTGTCTTGGTGTTTTTGTTGACAATGTGCTGGACTGGGGCATACACATTAATTATGCGAGTAAAAAACTTGCAGGAGGATGTTACCTTATTAAAAGACTGATGGATGTATGCAGTCTACGTGTTGTCAAATTAGTTTACTTTGCATATATCCAGTCCAGACTACAGTATGGGATTGTCTGCTGGGGGTTGTCACCCCACACCATTAGACTTTTTAGACTACAAAAAAGGGCTGTACGGTATATGTCCCATGCTAGCAGTTATGCCCACTGCAGGGAGTTATTTAAAGACCTAGAGATTTTAACTTTGCCCTGCCTGTACATTTACAATGCAATTTTATATGTTTTAAATAATGACAAGCTAACAACGACTAACGGTGATTGCCATGACCATTTTACTAGGAACAGAGACAATTTTAAAATTGGAGAGCATCACCTAAACCTATCTTGTATGCGACCTGATATCTCAGGCGCTAAATTATATAACAAGCTGCCCAAGTATTTAAAGAAGAACAATGTGATAAGCTTTAAGACAGAACTGAAGAAGTTTTTAACTAACAATCAGTTTTATTCTGTCAATGAATACCTGACATCTTAAATCTTTGTTTACTGTTTTTATTGTATTGTATTGTAGTGCTTACTCTTTGTGTGTTATAATGTTGACCTGTTGATGAATGTCAGTCAATGATCAATTAAGGACCAATAAATATATTATTATTATTATTATTATTATTATTATTATTATTATTGCGTTGCAGTTACCAAATAAACGGTTTGCCAATACTGGAAAAGAATGGTGTCAAGTTATTGGGTATCACAATAACTAGTGATCTAAAATGGAATACGCATACTGAAATAGTAAGAGCTAAAGCCTCCAGACAACTCTATTTTATAGCAAGAAACCTTCATCATGCTCACGTCAGTATTAAACGGGCTGTATACTTAGCATTAGTGAGACCTCATCTCCTTTACGCCTGTCCAGCATGGGATCCCACATCAGATTATAACAAAACAAAATTGGAGCGTGTACAAAGTCGAGCAACGCGCATTATAGCTGCAAGGACAAAATTTCAAAGTGACAGTGCTACTGCAAGACGTACATCTTTAGACATTCCATTGCTAGAAAGTTACAGGAAAAAAGTAGAACTGCAATTTCTATGGGGAATGTTACACGGTACTATTGATCTGGACCCATACGCAAGATTGCAAGTCTGTAGTCGAGGAGCAGAACTTGGTAGAGGATTAATTCTCAAGCCTCCATTTGCAAGAACAACAGCTTACCAAAATGGCTTCTACTACAGGACTTGTAATGAATGGAATGCTCTTCCTTTGGAGTTAAGGGAGATTCGCTCATTAGACTCTTTTAAATCTGCCCTAAGCACACATGTTTTTGCATTACAAAGTTAATTCTGCATTTTCGTTTTACTGATTCATTTTTATAGTAATTCATTGAAGTGTATATTTATTTACTTATTTTCTATATTTTATAGGTTTACTAATGATTGTAATAATGTTGTTATCTTTTATTATATTTATTGTTATAAGGTTGGCAGTCACCAAGTGTGTTTGGAGCTCTGCTCTTTTCTGCCATCCTCGTGATACATTTAAACAATGAATGTGTTACGGAACAAATAATAAAATAAATAAAATAAAATAAAATAAACAGCTTACCTTGAAAGAGTTCGGTTGCTGTGTAGATTTGAAGATCACATAAATATATCACATTACATTACGACGAAACGTTTCGGCTTGAACAGCATTGTTCACCCCTCGGAGTTGAGAGAGTTACTAACTAAATAAATGGCTACTTTTTACAAATATGTACAAGAGCAACTTATTTATTTGTTTATTTATTTATAACATAAAATGAAATTACAAAGGTGAAACAATTTTAGAGTAGGTCTGGTTTAAGATCATGATGTTTTTTTTGTTTTGTTTCAACTGTCATTAAAAAACCTGATGAAGGAGGTTGATTAACCTTTGAAATATCGTAATCTTTGTTTTATTTTGAGTAGTGTATAGTCCAAAAAACATCATGATCATAAAATGAAATATCTGCAATAATGTTTGTCATCTTGACAGTATTTAATTTTCCCCTCTTTCCATTGATGTCATAAAATTCAAACCCTACACGTACCTTACTTGTGCACAAACCATACTGAAACTGCAAATAACAAAAATCCTTTCGTAATGGTCAAACTTTGAGGGTACTATAAAACTTATAGGGAATAAAATAAATTATTATTAGTATTGTGGATTATGGTGTGTAATGCCATTCTGTTCTCTAATTGCTCGTAGAGTTTGAGTCAAAAACTTTATTTGCTTACCTTTAGATAACATCTTAACTTATGTCTTAAATTAATTAATTAAGACATGTTCATCAACACTTATTTTCAGTTTGGTCGTCAATAATGAAATAATTTTAAAGTGGTGGTCTTTTGTAGAATTTCCGCACTTCAGTAATATATCGGACTTCCTGTACCTGTAGTTCATATAAAACAAACTACAATACAGCTCTATTGATGTTTGGAAACAAGAAATGCGTAACTTTAAAACGATATATTACAAAGCTTTTCAGAAACAAGCCCATTTAAAGAAATGATATACTACTATGATCATACTATGTTGACTCGTAATTATGTTCCATCCATATGTAATTCTGTTATTGTTCTGTTGTTAATTTTGATGTTGTTAGTTCTGTTGTTAATCAATATTAAACACGTATAAAAACACATCCTTACAGCTGCCAAAAATATTATTTTGTATCTAACCTTTGTTGTATTGTGTACAATAATACAAATATTTCATTGTAACTAATTCACAGAATTTTGATTAATTGAAACAACTTTTTACCATGACTTTTTCTATGTGGTCATAATCAGTGTTGTGTCAATTAAGTATTTAAAAGAATTTTAAATTGCATAGGCCTAATTCAAAGTCAACATGTAGTTGGTATTTGCAATTATATGTGCAACAATAATCAGTACGAATAATAGTGTGTTAAATCTGTCCGATTAGTAATTCTGCTACCGTAGAATTGCCCTACTATGGTATCATTATTTTTTTTCCTTGGGCTCCCCAGACCTAATTTTTTTCATTTATTTATAAATTTTCTTGGCTATCATATCTTGTAGACCTATCATTAGTTTCATATTCATTCACATTTCATAGGGGTGTTCGGGTGCTCAAAATTTTGGATCAGTTCTGGTATTTAGGTGGATAGTGGAGGTGCCAAACCCGACCCAAAAAAGGTTCTACCCGCACACTCCAATTATTTAGTACGTAATAAGGCCTATGATTTAACTTGTCGTTACTTATGAAGAATTATTAAATGTTAAATGTTTTTCTACTTTCATTGTTTTATTTTTATTTTTTAAATTTATTTCATTTAAAATTCACTCAAACTGTCTTCATACAATGGAATTTGATAATGGAGCAAGATATGGCTATCCGTGGGTGTTCCAAATGCTATGCGACTTGTAACCTCCAAGTGGGTTGAGTCGTCTGTGCGACTAATCCCCGTTCTCTTGGATATGGTTTGCCGTATGCAAGTCGAGTAGCATGTCCACAAACCAGCCACCTTCGACTTGTTCTCGAGGAACATTCTGTCTGTCACGCTGGCGGTTCACTTGATCCAAACGGAGCACATCTCCAGCAGTAACACAGATATTGTGCAATACTGCACACGCTCCAATTACCTTCACCCCGGTCCTAAGTTTTACTTCAAGGCCTTGGTAAAAATGGAGCGCCAATGTACCTGCATTGATCCAAAAGCCCCATACTTTTCCCCCCCATACTGAGATTCCCACACTGAGGGCCTTCAAATTCCAACTCGACACCTTCTCGCGGTTTGGCCCGTGAATAGGGGAGTTTCACTCCCTGAAACTAATGGCGAGCTCTGGGTCGTCGTCGGGGAACCCCTTCCCTTTGACTACCTCCCCGACGGCGACGACAAAGACAACACGGACGGATGATTACACACACGGAGACGACCACGACGTGGGGGAACCCCTGCCCTCCCCATATGCTTGTGGCTGGTTCTGACCAGCACAGGCCTGTCCACCCCTTGTCCCCCCGCGTCATCCCTTACGTCCCTCCCTTCGTCTCGATTAGCCAAGTTGCATAAATATGAGACGTAAAGCAATATCCAATCAAAACAAAAACAAAACGTGTTTTGACTCCGCTCTCCAGTATGTTCTTGTCTTGTCTCCACAGTACATAGAGATTGCTTCTGTTAATGTTAAATGTGTTGTTTGTTGTTGTGTTGACTGAAATCTCATAACATTTTTGTGTTGAGTTTGTTTTCTTCATGAGGTTGTCTGTTCCGTCCAGACTGGATTGTTTTGTTCGCTCTTCTGCTCTCTTCTTCTGGGAACCGTTCGTTATTTCAAGATTATGCACAGTTTGCTCGGTCAGAGGTTGTGTAGGTTTGGTTAAGGTGGGAGTGGTAGTGGATGAAACCAATGTCTTGAATTTCGGTTTGAAGGCGTGTTGTTTCTTGTAGTGGTTTAGAGTGGGGCGATGTGTAACAGTACGTTCATGCATTTTAACAGTAGAGATGTCCAGGCGTAACTACCTAGACCATAGATAGGCCCTAGGCCTACTACTAGCCTATACTATAGCCAAGCTAGACCCACCACAAGCAAACAAATAGGCCTATTCCTAGCCTATCCTAGCGCTACGCTAGTTCTTTTTGATTTAAGGTTAATATCAATCGAGGGCTAGGCCCTAGTCCTGTCTAGGCTAAGGTCTACGTAATTTTGTTATGCAGAGCCATCAAATTTTACTCGCAACCTTCTCGTGGTTTGGCCCGTGGCGAGATCTGGGTCGTCGTCGGGGACTTTCCCCTTCCCTTTGACTACCTCCCCGACGGCGACGACAAACACGGACAATCAAAAAGGAAGATATTCTGCTGCTGTTACTCTTGTGACCAGAAAGGTATGAAAACCAGAAGGCAGTGGAATTATATAGAAATGTGACAGTAGGCTCCATCTGTTGGTGGTGGGGTGAACTAACAAAACTGAACATTTGGATGCAGTGGCTCTATGGGTATGGATGCTACCAAAACAAATGCATGTTTCTGTTATGTCTTGTAACAACTACATTACTTTTTTATAAAGTATAAATCATAACTCATAAAGTAAAGTATTTTTTATTAGTATACACCCTACATTCCTTACTTAATAGGGTACTTAATTTAAAATATAAGCTTTGCATAAGAAATGACCAAGTTGCATTTTCTTACAATGATTTTTTCAATTTTTAATGACATTTTAAAGCTAGCAATATTTGACAATCATTCCTCACTTCATAAAATCTCAGTTTTAAATTCATTTTATCAGGGTTCATGATAGAATAAATATATCTTTGTTTTCAAAATGTTATTTTAGAACTCATCTATTTCATCACACAAACAAAATTATGGTGCTAGCATAAAAATTACTTTTATCCAATTTGGCCACTTTCTACTGGACGTACCCATAACTGGGGCCAAATAATCACCAGTGTGACGGTCCTCCTTGGTATCCCAAGTGTTTTCATTAATTACTCTCAACAACATCGAGCGATACATAAACGTGTTTAACATGTTTAAAGTTCTTAGCAAATTTACTGGACCCTAAAACCTCTGTTGGTACCGGTCTGGTATCTACCGCACAAATTGCCTTTGCACAAACTCTTCTCTCTGACGTTCGCCAGCAACAAGGACTGCGTTTCTTCTGATTTTTTCTCGATCTTCTATGATGACATCTCCTTCATCCTCGGAAATATCCGACTCGACGGAATCAGCGAACTCAATGCCATGGGCGAGACACAGGTTATGGAGTACTGCACAAGCGTTGATTATTTGTGTTGCCTTTTTGGGATGGTAATGCAACGCCCTGCCCTGTCTTTTATCAGGCAACGGAAACTCTGTTTGAGTCGCCAATTACACCTTTCGATTCCTGATCTAATGTGGCGATGAAGTGTGTTGTGCCATCGTTCTGGTGTATCTTCTGCTGCCGTTGAATCCGGTATTAATGTCCACGGTTCTAAACTATACCTGCTGTCTCCAAACAGATATACCACTTTGTTTAGCAATTACGACGGTACTCTTCAACAAAGTGTTGCCGTAAATTACAATATCGCCAAATAAATTTGTCACTAGTGCTACCAGGATGAAGGGCATTGATGTGCAGAATTTTTATTTCAGCATCACAAATAAGTTGAACTTTAATAGTGTAATGTTATGTAGCTCCTTGCCACTAATTTACTAAAAAATTATGCAATTAATTAAAATTTATGCAATATGCATAAAATAGTATTCTTATTAAAAGATTTCGTCACGAATAGCCAAAGTGCATTAATATGCTACATAGTGGAACTTCTTCTTGTAAAAAGTACTTATTTTGTAGTTGCTTCTTTCCCCACTAGGACAATGTGCCAGATCAAATGGGTCATTCTCAAAGACTTCATCTAATATTCTGGTTTTTGCTTCATCTACATTAGATCGTATGAGTGGTCTTTCAGCTTGTTTTTATTAAAGGACTGTCTCATTTCATGGATATTCTTCATCTCGTCCACAATGTATTGTACAACTGTTGCGGGTATCAGGAAGTGTGATTGCAACTTAAGATAGAACGAGCCTAAATTCATTTAATAAAGGTCATCATTAAATGCCAAGGAAGAATCTGTACAAGCAAACTCAACTTCGTCTGGCTTCTCTTGCACTGCAGGTTCAGTTTCAGCTCACATCACTCTAAAAGAGAACACGGGCACCAATAACGTTAGTGTTGTGTGCCCTTAAATCCTAATAACTAACTAACTAACTGTACTTTCTAGCACAACTTCTTTATCCCTGCAAATCGTATAAGGTCATTTAAATTGTTACTGTTGGAATACGTAGAGAGTTGTTCTACACTTTGAAACACTGTGAATTGTGTGAAGAAACACTGTGTATATAATTATCAATCAATTAATCGTCATATATATCAATATCAATATCAATTATTGCTTTATATCCCGCGTCATCCCTTACGTCCCTCCCTTCGTCTCGATTAGCCTAGTTGCACAAATATGAGACGTTAAGCAATATCTAATCAATCCAAGTTTTCATTCTTTTGTTTGAGTTCTTAATGTAGTAGGGCATTGTATTATTGTGCAAATACGCTACTTTAACAATCACTGTATATATCATTATTATTATCATCACTTTTATTATTATTATAAATAGACTATTCACTTTCTCTGCAAAGAGTTATACATGTTCACTGTACTAGTCTTAAGCGAATAAAAATATCTATCTATCATTAATACTGTATACTGCAACAGATCCAAGGTTATGCATCAAATTGTCATTGTCCTAACATATTTGTTCATATAAAACATAACAAATCAAAATTATTACGGAAAATTCCAGGTACATGATTTGCTCTTGTCAACTATGACTAGTCTGCTAGGAGTTGTGAGGAGGGAAGGAACAATGCTCCAGACGCCGCTCTTTTCGCCGTGACGTTCTGACGCGTCTGGGAATCTGTTGAATTACGACCCCTGGTAACGGAATTACCACTGTGAGCTATACAATACATGCGTGTGTGGTGTAGTATTAAATATTAAACATGTTTATTATCTTGTACAGAGGCGGCTCTACCATAAGGGCATTGGGGCATGTGCCCCTCCTACTCTTCCCGCCAACAATCACTCACATATGCGAGTTGAAGACGTCGTGGTACACATTTACATAAAATCAAATAGGCCTAGTTTTGTATTTTCAATGTGAGCGCGCGCGCGGTAAGAAACAGCGAACAACGCTTGACTCGAGTGAGCCTTCTACGGGCTAGACGAAGTTGCGCCCAGGTTGCGCCTGCGCAGTCAGTTTTATTCGGAAATAGCCGAATCTTTGCCTTGCAATAAGCGTTGGAACTCCGGCAGGATGGGCATGATTTTAGTCGGCCCAGAGCTGTTGTAAGGAGAACACGTTACGCGCTGCTGCGTTGTGCGGGTAATCGAGGAATTCGCCGTGTCCAAAGAAAGAAGAGTAGGCCTACAACTTATTTACAGGCATTAAAATACTAGGTAAATTTGCATGTGCTGCTATTATCTTCTTTTACTTTCTAGGCAAGGTCGAAAAATATAGATAAATTACCAGTTTTAAATGATTTGTGCCCAGGCCCGTATTTACCATTAGGCTAACTAGGCTCTAGCCCAGGGGCGCAACTTTGTTGCGCCCTAAAAAAATATTGAAACTATTTTTGTGTTATGAGTACCTATAGTTCTCCCTTGCTCAAATCGCTGTAAAGGCTGTCTTGGAGCTAAATATATGCCAAAAATTTTCGCCCCTTGTAGCCCACGCAAGTCCATTCAAATATATTGTGCCCTGACTATTTTAAACCCCACGAGCCGCCACTGACTTGTACAAAGTACAATAATGATAGGAAAAATTCAATAAAAAATCTGTTAACTCTTCAGTCTGGACAGAACATTCAACCTTTTGAAGTTTTGTAAAAGTTTGAAAATAATAGAACACTGGTCGTAATATGGCACGCACCTTATGTCTACACTTACATTTCATACTGTTTCATGTTGAATTTCCTCCAAGTGTTGTCCTTCATCTTCATATTGCTCTTGTGACTACTCCTGATGTTGTTGCCTGGCACCAGCGGATTCCTCACTTTAATAAAAACATCTCACCATACTTTGTTGGGGGCACCTATGCCTAATGCTCTCATGCACTGTTCGACTCGGAAGAATGTAGTGGCATTCCAGCCAACAAACACAAAGAGGGCAAGAGCATATGCAAATGCGAAATGCAGCTTTTCGCCACTCGCCGCACCACACGGATGAACGCTCGGTGCCTATATATTATCTCATTGGTAATACTAAAATAGTTGAACATTAATTAAAATATTGCTGTTGGTATTTTAGTAGGCCTACCTATTTTATATAGGCCTAAGCTTTTTGGGCAGGCTACACCTACTGTAATAACCCCGTGTTACCTTACCGTATCGGAAAATCCGCTTATAAGAATGGAGTTACGTCTAACTTCTGCCAATTCAACAAGGGTCAAATCAAACACATTTCTCGCATTGCTGTATTCTTCAGCAAGCGGGTTGTCCGTTACATGAAATAATAGGGGATTGTCAGTAGACAACGTGATCAGGTGGCCTCTTCTCAGGAAAATCCCCAGGGGGTGCAATTTGCGGTACAAATACAGCCAATGGCTGCTTATAGGCGATGCCGACATCCCAACTCCATCGATTAGATAGAGAAACTGCAGCCCCGGTACCTTAAACAAATAAACATCTATGTCAAATAATATTATACATTTTGATGAATACAAAGTGAAACAGTCACTCTAGGCCAACTACGCCTACACTCACTAGAGAGATTTAGCAAAGCATTTCAAACCGGCGTGGTGCTTTCGCTTTAAGTCAAACCGATTTAAAAACCTTGGTAAACCTATCAAATTTGGGCCAAATCGGTTTCATTTCAATCCAGTTGATCAATTGAGTTGAAACTATCAAATCGCATTGAAAAACCTTGATAAATACGTCAAACCGACTGCAGAGTTGCTGCGCGTGCAGTACACTGCCTTATGTGAAATTTGATTTCAATTCACTTAAGAATCGATTTGTTGAAAACAAACTTCTTCTTTCATATTTGCGCTTCAGGAACATTTCCGTGAGGATTTTTCTACTTTGTAGCAATTCATTAACCGTAACTTGGCCATACGTTGAGTGACTGGGCGAATATCTGAAATTAAAATTACGCCATTTTTAGTTGCACTTGTTGTGTGTTGTGTGTGTGTGTTGTGTGTATTGTAAAAAGAGTCGATATAACCCAGCGGGAACACATACATCGAGCCAACGTTGGGCCGACGTATTCGGTTTGGTCGGGCGTACGTTTGTATTCAAAGTTGAAACTATGTAGTTATCTCCGTCGGGCCAACGTAAGTTTTCTACGTTGTAATCCGATGGTCGGTCGCCGACCAAAAGCCAACGTTGTTTTTTAATTGGCGGGAAACGTATGGTTTTGTATGATGGCCGTGTGAAATCCAACGTTAGTTTTTGATTGATTGACTACATGTATCCAACGTTGGATTTTGGTTTACAGCCGATTAAAGACCATCATTATATTTAGCCGGTAGCCGACGGATTTCCAACGTTCCAACATCCCTTACGTCCCTCCCTTCGTCTCGATTAGCCAAGTTGCATATATGAGACGTTAAGCAATATCCAATCCAATCGATTAGCCAAGTTGCATAAATATGAGACGTTAAGCAATATCCTATCAATCACACCTAGCTGTGGCTCAAGTTCCAATGGCTCTTCTTTTATCCAATACTCGCCAAGATCTCCTGACTGCGGGGACAGTTACAATGGCTCTTTTTTCCTTTTTTTTAAAGCACCGCTTACCTTGCACCATTGGGAGTTACGCCACTGCGGCCATATCCATTGATCTTCCTACTAGCCTTCTCATCACAATGTCTGCTCGGAAATGTATATTTTTAGGGATTCTACTTTTTTACAGAGTGCCAGCTCCTTGGCACTTGGCTTCCGAGTGCATCAAGTGAAATGCACCATTTTACAGTTAGTACATAGTAAAAGAAAAATCCTTCAAAATGTGATATCTGCGACAATGTAGTGTCGTCACGATGAGCCTCACTACATATATTCATATATTTCTCGCAACCAATTAATTACACACCTAAAAGCACATGCACCACTGTCATCAACACGATTTGAAAAACGTCAATGCACCTTGCGTGCAGCTTCGATATGACCTAGCCGCCCCGCACCTTTTGACTACCACCTGCACACACACACACAGCACAGAGCCTCGCCAGCTCGCCTCGCAGTCGGTCAGTTGTTCTTGTCCCAGGCGGACGTGTTTTGTCCGCGCTCTTCGCTCTGGTCTCATTGGGCCTCCTCAGTACAAAGAGTTAGCTTCTGTTGCTGCTGTATGTGTTGCTTGTTCAAGTCTGCTGTGTCCTCGTTCTCATTCATCATTTTGTTTAATGTTTGTTACTTCAGGAGGTTGTCTGTTCTGTCCAGACTGGAAGGTTTAGTTCTCTCTTTATTCTGTCCTGCTTGTCAGAGCAGCACTCGTCATCTCAGTGTTGTGCTCCGTCTGTTCCGTCCATGTAGCCTGATGAGTTAATGTTCAGAAAGTACTAGGTTCTGTTCAATTTGAGATTAGAGCCTTGACACGGTTTATGTGCTGTGCTTTTTATGGTCTTAGTTCTGCTCTTGTTTGGCTTGCACAGCACATGGCTTTTGCTTCTGTGTCAGCTGAATGTGTTCAGTTAGACGTCTGTTATCTTTAAGAAAATGTCTGTTCCGTCCAGACTGAAAGGTTTTGTTGCTACTTAGAAAAGCTCTTGTGATCTCAGTGCTGTTCATTTTCATTTCATTTTCATTTTATAGTCTTGTTTTATATACTATACACTAGCATATAATATTACAATGTTCATTCATGACAAGACAAGCAAGTTAATCAATACATCATAAGCTAGCTAGGTATAAACCACATCTTTTCTAAAGACTAATACTTGTTTTCTGTTATATAATAGAAAATACTAACACTAATTCACATTAATAATATTAAATACAATTTAAGAATACAAAAATACACAATCTATCGATCGTAACTGATCTTTTCCTTCATAAAGTCTTGTATATCATAGTATTCTTTTTCTATGAAGATAGTTCTCAGGTCTTTTTTGAGGATCTCAATAGGCTTTTGTTGTAAGCTGTCAGGAAGTTTATTGTACAAGATTGATCCTGCATATGTGGGACTTTTCTCATATGATGCTAGTCTCTGTGATACCATAAATATATCATTCCTAGTCCTTGTGTTAAACTATGGTTATTGCTGATTCTTGTTACCGAGTTCTCTTTATGTTTTTTTTTGTTGTGTTTGTGTCTCAATTAAAAACCTCTTGTCGAACATGTTAGCTTCGTGGTACGGTATGAGCTTGTGAGTTAAGTCCTTGTCACTGGCTCGTCCTCCAAATGCCCTACTGACGAACGTTATTAAGCCAGATGGCGAGACACATACCTAGCCCCCTGTGGCTGTATAATCGAGAACGACCCTAGGAACCTTAGGAAACAGGTTGGCACGGCATGCTAATGAAAATCTCTTCCTTTCTGGCTAGAGGACCATCGGTATTAAAACACGAGCTATCCTTTGTAATGTTGTAAGACACTGCTTACATCTAATTAGCTACATCATCATTAGAACTATTCGTTCGTTCAATGGGAGCAAAATTTGTGCGTTCATCTTTGTTTTGTTTACTTGCACTCTGCGAGCAGTTAGATGTCACCTAGCATATCGAGACTCACTTTTATGAGAATATTTTGAACAGGCAGTACTAATTATGAAAAAGAGATATGGCGCTTTGAAGCCGCTACTCCTTCTTTTCGTCTTTTAGGCTCGCTCATTGTGATGCACTGTTGCAGGAAGTATATTGACTGTTCGTCATAAGATTCGGCTATATATTCGTGATTGTAAGCTGGTTGGGTTCTGGGAAATCATGTGTTTCCAGTGTATTGGGACTACTTCAATTAATTTAGAGAATATTCTCTTCACAAATTCAATAATTCTGTTAGTGATATTGGTTCTTCGGCTTAAATCTGTTTCATTTCATTACCGAACTTTATTTTAACAGCAAAACTGAGTCAGGTTAATTTTAAGAAATAACATCACATTATATTAGCCATTGTAATAAAACAATTGCTTTATTAAATAATGTAATGTTGAAAACAGAAATGCACAGGGGGTGAGTGTGTTGAATATAACAGCCCTTGCATTGTGACTGCGACAGTTGGGAGGGGGAGGGTAACAGCCATCGCGGGAGTGAAGCATCGAGAGTTGGTCGTGGGCATAACCAATTAGTTCATCATGTGCTACTGTCATCAATACGATTTTGAATAATTTCCATGCACTTGACGTGCAACATCGATATGACCTCGCCGCCCCGCACCTTTTGACTGCCATCAACACAGGCAACACACAGCTCAGTGGCCGGGCAGCCTCACCTCGCAGTCGGTCGGTTGTTCTTGTTCCAGGCGGACGTGTTTTCGTTCTGTTCTTGAAGAATATGTCTGTTCTGTCCACTTTTCAATCAATCAATTCAATTCAATTGCTCCACACTAAAGTGTTCGTTATCTCAGTATTGTGCACCGCCTGTTCTGTTCGTTCAGGCTGAGTGTGTTGAGTGTTAAGTTCTGTACATGACAATAGTAGCTCTACTGTTGAGTGTCCTAAAACAACACTACCCCTCTACCCTATAGTTAAATTGTTTATATCGTGAGAAAGCTCATCTTATTTCCTATTCATCCACATACTTCCATTGTATTTTTAATGAATGAATAACATACAGTTAGGTTTGTTAATACAAAATTGTTGTCTAAAAGTTACTTGTGTTTTGTCCCACATGTAAAAAGAGTCGTGGTGGAAATAAAACGTTTTATTTATGGGTCTGTCAGCCCTAGATCATGTGTCTTTGAAGATATTCTATATGAGCATGTACATTTCCACATCCTGTGATAGAATACAAAATACCAAATTACCTACCTTCTATAAAAAAAATAGTGTATTTTTAGTCTAGTCGCCTGTTATTAATCTCACTCTTGCACCTAACCCACTCCCTGCACCACCCATAATTATAATAATAGTAATGATGTATTTTATTATTCCAAATTCCAACTAGCAACCTTCTCGTGGTTTGGCCCGTGATTGGGGGAGTTTTTCTCCCTGAAACTAATGGCGAGCTCTGGGTCGTCGTCAGGGAATTTTCCCGTTCCCTTTGACTACCTCCCCGACGGCGACGACAATGACAACACGGACGGATGATGACACAGACGGAGACGACCACAACAAGGGGAACCCCTGCCCTCCATATACGCTTGTGGCTGGTTCTGACCAGCACAGGCCTGTCCACACCTTGGCCCCCCGCGTCATCCCTAACGTCCCTCCCTTCGTCTTGATTAGCCAAAGTGGGCCATGGCGACGACAATGACAACACGGTTGGATGATGACACAGACGGAGACGACCACGACGTGGGGGAACCCCTGCCCTCCCCACACGCTTGTGGCTGGTTCTGACCAGCACAGGCCTGTCCACCCCTTGACCCCCGCGTCATCCCTTACGTCCCTCCCTTTGTCTCGATTAGCCAAGTTGCATAAATATGAGACGTTAAGCAATATCCAATCAATATCCAATCAAAAATTAGCCAAAGTGCATAAATATGAGACGTTAAACAATATCCAATCAAATCAATAGGCAATGTCTTACGGTCTTACCTGCCACTCCAATTGAAATGTAACCTTTTAAAATTTTCATCACGTTTTGTAGCCCTTAACTGGTGGCACTGTCGACGAGTGTCGATCATATCATTTTTTTCCTTCAGCTCTGCCTCCAAATTTCGAATTCTCGTAGTGCATTCCTCCAATTTTCCTTAAAGCTCAGAGATAATTTTTTTATTTATTTATTCATTTCTTGCTTCTTTCCTTACATAATATATATGTTACTATGATACAAGCACGTCAATTAATAAAAATTCAGATAATAATAAAAATTCAAAAATGGCGAACGTAGACCAGTTATTACAAATTTCTATAAAAACAAACACAAACAATTAGTAAGATTTACACAAAAATACATCAACTGAGTAAAAGCATTTTTGCCTACTTCTTGGGCACCTCTACCTGCTTGACCTTCAACCCACACATAACAATGTCCCTTGCCTGTTTTCCCAGAGTGTATACCTGCATTGTACAACCATAACTGTCTTTTATAAAATACAATGTTTGTAGGTATTCTGGGCAACGGCAGAGTTTTTTCTAAATCGAAAGTTAGGACTTCAAATGCGTCATCATGTTTTGCTCTCTGCATATTAGCTTTTAACATTGTTTTAGCATTACTTGCCATGCCAATATGCAAAGTATGTTCTTTCCTGGATTCTGGCCCGCTCCGCTTTATTTCCGGCTGACTGCTCAAGTGCCGTAAAAGTGTCGCATTTGTTGCAGGTATCTGCTTTTAAGGGTTTTCGTCGAATATTAAAATGATTTTAAAATACCTGTTTATATTTAGAAAAACTTACTGCCATTTCTATTTCCTCCTTATATACGTCGTACATACCTTTAAAGTAATGTGAGTATCAACATATAAACGGTCTTCCTCTTTTTCACGTCTGTAGTGGGACTTGTATTTTGGGATCTTTAAAATTTGTGAAATTATTTCCTGAACTTTGATATCTGTGATGGTGAATCTGTTGTCGCTGGCGAGATCAGAGATGATTGAACTGATGAAACTTCTTCTGACGGAGGTGGCTTTGCAAGTTCTAGATTTTCACCTTGTAGGGGGAATGGTGGCACGGGATTTATCCAGTTCTTTGAGGCTATTGACAGACCAGACTTGACCATCAATCTTGAGCTTGTTGAAGTTAAGGAATGCTCATAAAGCTTGTTCTCTTGCCATTCCCAGATGTTTCTTCTAGTACTCCCTTTCACTTTTTACCCTTTCGGAGAAATCGTCTGCGATTGTGTTGTGTGTGTGAATTATTTTTCGTGTTAAAGGCTGGCCTTGTAGGAGGAAGTTAAGGTGGAATGGTCCCTAGGAAGTCTGTTTATAGCATAATACACGTCCGTGAGCACGGTAAATTCTAATTCCATAATATGTCAAGTGCTCATTCTCATTCGTCCTACTCAATCGTGGTTATGATCGTAGTTTTCGTATAGCTACAAGTGCAAATTAATGCAAATAAGAAAAGAGAGCAAATTAATATGGATGAAGTGGATGAACGAAGCCAAGAATTTCACTGACCCCCCAAAAAATAAGCTCTGGTGTATTTTTTTGTTTTTTGTTTGTTTTTCTGTCTGTCTGTTGGAGCTTTACCGGGCAAACGGCATATGCGATCTTGATGAAAATTGGAAGGGTCTTTCGAAATCTCTGAACTTAGACTTGCCACGTTTTGGGTTTAATCGAATAAATATTTCTCATGAATATCGTACTTACCGATTTTTCCCCTTTTTTAATGCGATATTTTCGTGATATTTGGGCTGATTCTGACTAAATGGGTAAAGCTACAACGTTCATATTTCACATGGACATTAAGGTAATGGTGATGTATTGCCTTTTGAAAGAAAAAGTTGAAAAGTTAGATTGTTTTGAGGTGTATAATAATTAACAAGTAACTAAAGAAACTTGACAACAATACGTTCAAAAAGCAAATCTTCAGGCCTCCAGATATTTTACATTCTATTAATTAAATTGTAACGCGACCTTTTGCCGCCTTACAGTCTACCGCCACTCTGTTATCACCGGTTTGCATAGGACGGTAGGAGAGGAACCTCTTCCCCTACTTTATGACGTAAGGTCGTCTCTGATTGGCGTGTGATGAGGTCACCCACGCAACGATGGATGTTTAGCCCGCTCAAGGACTGGAGAAGTCAGTCGTTCGGATGGGCGTGAGGAGTGAGTTGCCCGAGGAAGAGTTAGTTTGTCGAGAGCATGTCAGTTTGTTTGGAGTCTTGGATGACAACAAGGAGACCAGGAGAGGCCGCACAGGGATAACAAGCCTTGTATGGGTCGACCGCACTACAATTCCTGGGACCTCACCGAAAGCCGACCCTGAGCAGGAAGGTCATCACCCCTGGTCCGACCGATTGACCCGATCGTTGGAACCGACTTCAGTTCGAGCCCCGCCGGGGGGAATAGCCAGGTTTGAGTGACGGGAAAAAGAAATTGTTTAGGCGTACGTGCGGAGAGTCTGGGTATGTAACACTACAACCTACCTATTGTTCGTTCCGTTGACATCGTCCGCGGTGATTCACCTCGCGTGGTTGCGTGGATTAGAACTGTCGACCAGCTGCCGTTCGAGCCCCGGACGCGGACATTTTGGTCCCTGTTACTTCTAACGCTGGTTTTGCCTGCCCGGCACAGTCAGTTTTTTAGTATGCCTAGCCCGTCACCAAAGCTCCTTGCAAGCCCTTGCACATTCTTTGTCATTTGTTGTGCGCGTCACAGTTCGTTAATGCTCACATGCATTTAGTCTGGTATTGTTTAGACGCCTTCTGGCATGAAAATAGTGTTTTGTTTTGTACATGTAATCATGTAACACTGCTACACAGCAACAGACAAGCGATATAGTAACGTAAACAGAAGTGTGGGCAATTGTGTGTATTGACGTGTCAAAAAATATTTGAAATAAGTGTTTAGTTGTGTACGTGAAATCGTGTATCACTGCCACACGGCAAGAGACATGCAGTATGGTAACATAAACAAAGAATTAGTAAATTCAAATACATGGCGAAGTCTGTTTGCTGTGATATAGTAATAGAGTTTGGTTTTGTACTTTTATTTTCCTGTTTGTGTCAAATGGCAATTAACAGGCGGCCCAGTAATAGCCTGTACAAACTTTATTGATTTTGGGCTGAACCCTGTAAGAAGAGTTGTGATTAGTCTTGTATTTCCTTTGTACTTTACTTTGTGCATTTCTGTTCCCTGCCGCACATTTGGTGGGCAGGGCATGCTGGTAGCATTTCGATTTTTTATTGCACACTACTTACAATTGCCTTTGGAATATTATTTTGCCTACGAGTTTGTCAGCCCAAAGTGGCAGTCAGGTTATTCAGTAATATGTGCAGTTCCGTGTTATCGCTTTGGTACACTCTTATCGCATCGCCTTAGGTGTTGAGCTATAATGTATCATCACCCACCAAGATAGACGAGTGGCCCATTGTAAAGCCACGTTTGTGATGGTGATGTGATTCGATTTAAAGTATGCTGGTTGTGCATACTATTACGTAATTATTGTTAGACTTGGTATACCCCTAATTTGTTAACTATATACTTAATTTAATCATTCCAATTATCAGGCAATTATTATACCTGTACGCAAACGTATTGTTTGTTATGACCATCAGTCAATAAAACTTGTTATCTTTATTATCTACTGTTATCTGTACTTACTATTCACAAGCACCTATTTATCGCACCTAGTGAGGAAACTTTCCTGTTTACTCCCCGTATCAACATAAACAGGTGGCGCCCATTTATACTTTGTAGCACCCTCTTACCCACGATACTCCCGCTGTTACCACCCCTAGCCATGGGCCCTCCATCGCAGTCTTTAGGGTGGACTCCCTGCCCTGGTGGAGGTTAATGACAAAATAAATAAATAAATAAAATAAATTGTATTTAGAGGCTACCCACTCAGTTATATAACTGATTTTCAGTGGGGGACAGTAAATCAAAGCGACCAAGCTAACCCTGTAGGCCCCGACGCAATCGACAAGTGAGCGATAACCAACCATAGATCGATATTTTTTATTGGAAATAAAGCAATCAGTGGTATGGACAGTGCGAACACCCGCGGATCAACGTAAGGATCAACAAGGCTGATTCAGGACAACTCTGAATTTATTATGTGCTTCGTTGCTAGGACGGCTCCATAGTCACCGTTTACAAACTCCTAAGACAAGAACTGATGGACGTAAGTTCAAATCAAAAGTTAAAAAACTTCTGACTTTGGCGGGAATCGAACCCTGGACCTTCTGCATTGGAAGCAGTTACGCTTACCACAAGACCAACGACCAACGAGTAGTACCATAGCAAGAATTAATACTTGTTTATTTCAAATATCCTAATTTAACAAAAATGATTTTGCAATGGGACTTGAAAATCGTAAAGTGATCCCACTCATACTAAGTACATAAAAAAGCTCATCCATTAACGCGACTAGAAAAAGCGTTCGTAAAGCGGCCTAGTAAATAAAAAAAGGACAACTTCATGCCTGACAAACATTTTCGTAGACTCCACCATCTGTCTTTAACACTTGTCATTTCTTCTAGGTCATCTTTCAGTTATTAAGAATCAAAGTCTTTGCTGTCAAAAATTACCAATTTCTTTCAAATACACGAAAAAAATTATACATTTTTGGGGGAGGATAAAAATTTGAAACCTCCCTTTGGTTGTAGCAGCTTTCACGACAAACTGTGCAAAGCATTGTACATGGAAGATAAGCATTCAAACAGGAACACCTCACGTCGCACCCTGTTTTACAAGTGCATCTCACAAGCTCACGGCATTCCTCCCATACGGCAGGTAGGGTAGTCCACTTTGGTGTTTATTATTCATTGTTCTTCTGCAAACCCCACGACGAAGGTGAAGGAATATCAGCTATCACGCAAGACTGTCCCCATATAAAACCAGCCTGGTACCATGCTCAAAGAATATGCTGAGAGAGAGCTTCAGAAGTCGGAGGTTAACTTACCAAAGGGCGGATTTGGGCAATTAAATGCTTTGTCGCATAATCGGTGAGGGTGAGCATAAATTTATTTGGGACTTCCGGCAGGGAATGGGCAAACAGGCCTCTTGTTAACTCTTTCTGGCACGGAAATTAATTGTTATTTTTTTCTCAAAATTAATCATTTCATAAAATTCCTTGTTTTTTTAAAATAATTTTCATATATTTTTTTGGGATTTGGTCCAAATTTTCCAAATTTTGCTAAATTTTGGAATGGTTGTAAATTCCAAATTAGTGGTGACAAATTTTCGTCAAAATTTTAAAAAATCTGATTTTTTTTCTTTTGTTTACATTTTATTATTCAATTTCAATCTACTGTCTACCTGCAGGTGGGCCTTCAAATTCCAACTCGCAACCTTCTCGCTGTTTGGCCCGTGAATAAGGGAGTCTCACTCCCTGAAACTAATGGCGAGTACTGGGTCGTCGTCGGGGAACCCCTTCCCTTTGACTACTTCCCCGACGGCGACGACAATGACAACACGGACGGATGATGACACAAGACGGAGACGACCATGACATGGGGGAACCCCTGCCCTCCCCATACGCTTGTGGCTGGTTTTGACCAGCAGATGGCCTGTCCACCCCTTGTCCCCCCGCGTCGTCCCTTTACGTTCCTCCCCTTGGAATGAAGAAAACATAGTGTTAATCCACAATTATGGAAAATGAAAATTTGGAAGATTCCAATACACTTGACATGAGCACTGATAACTCTACTGTTGAGTGCCCTTAAACAACAATAACTAACTAACTACCTGCAGGTGTTGTGAGTGAAGTGAAGTGCGCCGTGTAACAGTTGGTCCGTAAATTACCGTTAAATTCATGGATATAATAATATCTTCTTAATTATAGTATAATCACGATAAACCTCACTACACATTTAAATTTAGTTCACATCCACTTATAACCCATCTTAGAGTTCATGTGCTATTGTCATCAACATGATTTTGAATAATTTTAATGCACTTGACGTGCAACAACGATATGATACGATATGATATTAGTTTGTAATTATAATTTGTCGGGGCAAGTCATTCAGCGAGTTACTAAAATGATAGATCTTGGTGTCATTATAGATTCAAAATTCCTTTTCATTGAGCACATTTCCAAAATAACTTCAAAAGCCATGTCCCTATTGGGTTTATTATAATATAGGTTCAATGATATTCGTGACCCAACTGCTCTAAAATCATATTTCACGGGCTGTGTTTTACCTGTGATTGAGTACTGTACTCCAATTTGGGCATTATCAGCTAATACCAACATTAAAAAATTAGATAGAGTACTTTCATTTTTCTGTGCAATTGTACGTCATCGTGTCCCAGCTTTTAATGCCTGGTCTCGTCAACAAATTATGAGTGAACTTTTCATGACAGATCTAGCCACTCGAAGAAATCGCTATGACATGTCCTTCTTGCACCGTATCATCAATGGCATTTTCCGGTCCACCAGTCTTGTCTCCATGTTTCCACTTCATGTTCCATCCCGCTTTACTAGGCTTACGCACCTTTTCCATGTAGCTAGACCTAGACTTTCTATTACCCGTAGATCAATCACCTTTCGTTTACCTTCCTTTTATAATAATTTACCTAATCTACCAAAGTTCGACATATTCTCTGATTTTAATACTTTCAAAAAATCAATCCGTGATTGGACTGCAGTTGAAGGTCATTAGCATTTCCCCCCCCCCCCCTTATTCTTTCAAACATTTTTTACTCTTATGTTTGTTGCACTTATAATTTTGATATATTTGTTTATTGTTAATTAATATTTTTAATTGTTTGTTAATTTGTAGGTTTATTAATTGTAATTTTAATTTTTACTTATTTATATATTTTATAAGGATTGTCTATGTAAAATGGTACTTGTGCTGTACGAGACTCTTATATAAATAAATAAATAAATAAATGACCTCGCCGCCCCGCACCTTTTGACTGCCATCTACACAGGCTACAGTACATGCGCACAGAAGAGCAGCAGCCAGCCTCGCCTCGCAGTCGGTCTGTTGTTCTTGTCGCAGGCGGACGTGTTTTGTCTTCGCTCTCCACTCTGTTCTTGTTAGGCCTCCACAGTTCAAGTAGCTATAGCTTCTGTTGCTGCTTCCGGTATACACATGATAACTCTGTTGCAACTTCTGTCTTGAAGTATTTTTCACCTCGCAGTCTTTCTGCTGTTCTTATCGCAGACAGATGTGTTTTGTCTTCGTTCTTCGGTCTGTTCTTGCTGGGTCTCCACAATACAAGGAGTCCGCTTCTCTTAATGCTGAATAATTTGTTTGAGCAAGTCTTGGCTGTTTTATCCTCGCATAGTTCTGTTTAATGCGTGTTAACGTTGGAGGTCGTCTGTTATGTCCAGATGGAACGGATTGTTCACTCTTTGCTCTGCACTGATCTTCGTCGGACACCACAACCTCGCACACATCCCCTCAGAGTTTCAGCCTCACAATTACGGCCATTTGTACAGCCGACCCATTACTCATCATCCCTACCTCATCAATTATCCTGCAATAATACTGTTAACCCACCGGTTTTTATCCGAAAACTCGGGAATTAAATTCAAATGACCGAGATTACCAAACTGAGGTGGATTTCTCTGTGTTCTTGCGAGGGAGGTAGGTTATCATTTCTTGGCAGATTTTTAAATCCTCTTTGGGATTGAAAGTATAAATCTCGCAGCTTCTAAACCCACTAAAAATGTTATTAGTTCACTTGAAATCGATGTTCCCCATCAGCTTGTCAAGTAATTTGGGGAATGCACATTTGTTTAGGGATAATTGCTTCGGGTTGCGGAGCTTGTAGCCGGTGAGTATTTTCCTCCACTCTCTTCTAAGTGGTCTAAAGTATGCAACATCTAATGGTTGGGTCAAGTGTGTGTACTTTATGTTGTGGTCATTACATAAAGTTAACACATTGGGGTTTAAATTAAGATCTACACTCAAAGAAATGTTATCTGGCAATTCCCAACCACTTGATAAATATGACAACAACAACAACAACAACATATGCTTCCATGCTGCTTCCATTGGTATTATAGGCCCCGAACCATAAATACCACTGCCTGAGTGGCTACATACGGCTGTCTTCCAAGGGGCCCTAGATCCTCGAACCCGTCTACAACATCAAGCCAAGAATGATATTCCAACCATTGCTTTATGGCCTTCTCATCAAATATTAGTACGCATTCCCTTTCAGCTTCTGTCCTTGCGCTTACTTTGACTGACAACTGGTCGAATATTTCTTCGCAAAATCCCGCTTGCAGATTGACTACGTTAATCCACTTGATTAACGTCGAATAGCAAGGGAGTTTGAGTTTTACACTGTCCTTCATAAACATATAAAGGGCTGGTGACTTATAGTTAAACAGTATAGAATATGGTGCTTTTTCATGCGATAAAATAATTAGCAATTGCCAGTACAAACTATGACATCTGCTCTGTACAGTGCTTCTGCAACAGTTACTGGTTCAGGCATAGGCCGTTTATATGAACTGACACTAAAAAGATTTTGCCCTATCTCCTCATTGATGTTGACAGATTTTTTAGAATGCTGCTGTGAATTGCTGGTATGCGGTGGATCTGAACCTAGAAAAACCTGTACAAAATATAGTAGTGATAGAAAAGATTATAAATTAAAACCTTCCCTCAAAGAAATTTTATCAGACAACTCCACGACAAGCGATAACGTTATTCATTTCTTACGTAAAGTAAACCTTTTTAAATTCAATTTGAAATTCATATTTATTTAGCAATCAGAAAATTCGATGGGCACTGATAACTTAACTGTTTTGTGCTCTGAAACTCCAATAACTAACCCATCAAAATATTTCGAATTACGCCTGTCATAGCCCAATCTACCATTGTCTTTTTAAAAACTTTTTCCATGCCATTCTATTTCTTTTCCTGACAATTTGTAATTGTGTTGTGCTAACTCATTGGCAATTATTGCCCATACGCTCTTATTAGTGTAGTGTCTATTGTATTGCACTTGTGGGACACCCGTCCCTTGACAATAAAGAATCGATAATATAATAATAATTAAACTGCCTCATTTGCCTCGTATGACGAAGAAGAAGGATGGCCTCGTGAGTCCTCCGGAAACCATCTAAAAACAAAGTGCAGTTTTGCTATGACTTCATTACGGCCTACAATTATTTCTTATACCTTTATTCGACACGAGGCGATGGCCGTATTGTAGCTGGTGTTTCACTGCTAATGTGTAAGTGATGTTTCTACGAGACTGAGTTGCACGAGCAGTTATTTTAGACTGCCTGTGTTTTGACTCAAATCTCATAGACCGGGTGTGGACAAGAGGCCCAACCATTTGCATGTGTTCTAAAAAGTATATGTATATAGTGTACTAAAAAATGATGTTTTGGTTTTAGAGTGTCCTTAAAGAAATGGCAATAAAGAAAGTTGTGCTCATAAACTAAAGTGGTTGATAACGAATTACAACCTGGTTGCAATGACTACACATTACAACATCTGTTATTTTTCTGAGGGTCAAGTAAAATTCCCATACTTGGTTGTCTTCTGGAACAAGATCTCCTATAAGAAGAGCAAAGTTGCGCACAAAGCAAAGCATCTCAGCAGAAGACATTCTTATATTTTAATTTCGTATGTTATCTATGGTAATAAAAGGGGGCTTATTGCGAACATCACTTTAACTGTAGCTATAGGTCTGAATTTTGAAGTGAGGGTATCAATTGTAAATAACTTGACTTCCAAAATAAAGTACCTCGTAGTCCATACCATGTTGTACTTGCATACTCCTTCAAACAGCGTGCATTATATCCACACAGAAATTATCGGTAACGTGGGACCCTTCTAGTTTGTGCCAAACACACTCTTCATTTATTCCAGTTTCTGAAGTCTTAACAGCTGCAACATCTAATGCATAATTTTCTTTAGTTTTTAGGAAGCAGCATCTCTGCATTACTTTTTTATGGCTTTTACAACATCTACAATAATGATTTGACGAAAAACTGCATGTGAATCTAAGAATATCGTTTAGCCCTAGATTGTCTCCCAGCAACAATCCCAGAACAAAAAATACCCGGTTGTCTCCAGTAGTTGAGAATACAATAATACCTTGAGTCTGTAAAAAATGTAATTCATCAATAATGTGCTTGAATGTTGCTAAATTTTTAATTGTGCTCTGTCAGCACTATGTAACAATTGAAATAGGAAGAGATTGTCCAAAGTTGACATGCATTCCTAGGGCAAGCATGGGATAGTGGCATACACTGCTCCAGGCTTGTGTATGCCAGAATGTGATCCCAAGACATTTTCCATCTCGTAATCATCAAAATAGACCAAGAGAGGAACGACAATGTCATCTTTATCAAACTGCGACCTTTTCGCCTTCCATAGATCTCCCTGAATGAAATTATGTATAGCGTTCTCCATGAGATATAAACTTTGCACATCAGAAATAAATGTGTCAAAAACATTTTTCATTTCAAGAAACTGTTTTAAAACAAGTCTTAAACTGATCAACTGAACTTTAACATCATGTGTATCCAAGGAGACATGGCCTTCTTTGTCTCTTGTGTCCTGAGACTTAGAGCCAATAATTAAAGAAACTTGTGGTATGTAATAGCCTGAAGCAGTGAATTCAGTGAAACTCTTGTGTTCAGCGTCTAGATTAGGAAAGGAACTGACAGTTGAGAAAACATTTATTTTATAGAGTTGATATCTGCTTTCTGCATTATTTTTAGACAATATATTAACAATGTTATCTTGTAAAACAGATAGCAATTCACTGCTAAGAAAGCCAGTCATGTCTGTAATCATAGATTGAACAAGACTCTTTGGAACAACATTACTAGAGTACAATTTTGACACCAAAACTAATGATTGCTTATTCAGAATATTAGAAAATGGATTCTGGTGCTGTATCTGGACTGGTTGGCCTGTCCACCCCTTGTCCCCCCGCGTCACCCCTTACGACCATCCCTTCGTCTCGATTAGCCAAGTTGCATAAATATGAGACGTTAAGCAATATCCAATCCAAAAGATGAGCTTCCCCCCAATTTTTCAAACTGTAAAAACAAGTCTAGGCTGGCCTAGACGTGTTTTGTCGTCTTGCCCATAAGGGTAATGAGTTGGGCTCATTGAAATGACTAATTAGTCTTCGAGAATTCGTGACGGCCCTAGGAAGCGAATTCTAGCCTCACTAGAATTGTAGATACAGACTTGGAGGTTATGTTCTTTAAGTGCATCACTGAAAGTATCCGTCGGAGGCAGTTTTGGATGCGCAGCTAGGTCACATTTTGATGAGCATCTTATGTATGTATTTTCTTGTATGTCCCGGAAATAACATTTTTGACTTTTCAAAAAGGAATTTAAAATTGTCCCAAATTGCCCATTTTGGTTAAAACTGATCTTGTGATACGGTGGTTATTTTGAAGTGGAAATCCACTTGTTTGCCAGTTGTCTAGTGGTAATGAGTAAATTTGAAGGGGGTTTCAACATATATTTTTCACGGCCGAATCGTTGAATGAAATCTATTTAAGATTTCTGATTCATGCCAAGAATGTAAAATGGGGTGTCATGCACATTTTTATTTTCTGATATGTCCCGGAAATAAATATTTTAACTTAAAAAAAAAACAAGTCAAAATGGCCCCAAATAGTTTTGGTTTTAACTTTTTTTTATCCACGCTGGCCTCTGCTGTCCCTGAATCGTTACCGTAGGTATTGACCTGTGAACACAAGCCCAAAACAATTAACTCCACGATCGCCAGGCCTGTTCCATGTCATTGTTGTGGTGTAAAAAGGGCAACTTTTTTTTTACAGTTTGTTGAGACCGGGCCAGTTTTAGAAATATGTTTGGTTTTGATTGGTTTACAGATGAGAACAGTTAATGTGGCTTGGTGATCACTTACACCAGGAATAACTGAAACTTGATCGATAAGATTAGGGTCGTTGCACAGCACTAGATCGAGTAGGGACGACTTTGACGGAGTGATTCTGGTGGACTCTGTTACAAATTCAGAGAGAAGCAGGTCGTTAAAAGCGGTAATGTAATCGTCAGCTATTTTGTTGTTCGGGATAGGAGGTTTGTTTAAAGTCCAAGAAATATCTAAATTAAAGTCCACATATAACATGATTGCAGTAAAATCCTTCATTGCGGCTCGCACTAGTTTTAGGGACGATAGGAGTAGTATGTCATGTGTTATATCAGTTTTTGCTCTGTAGGCTGAGCTATATAGAAATTTGCCGTGTTTTGAATTTATCTCGATCCACTCTATTTCGGCGTCAGTTTCAAGGTCCATTCGGCGCGTGGCAGCAAGGTCTGGGTGAGTGGCAATTAGCACTCCGCCGCCCGATCTCTGGCCCACCCTGTCTTTACGGAACACTTTATAAGAACCGTCTAAAATTCCCCGGCCACTGATTGAAGCATTGAGCCAAGTCTCACACGCACACACTAACGATGCGTTATGAGAGACGAATAAAAGGCCGTCTTTCAATGTTGTTGAGACTTCTTGCATTGAAAGATACAACTGTGATGTTATTTGAAGCATTGCTATTACTTCCAAGCGAAATGTCGTTCTCATTTAATCTTGAAACGTTAACTGTCCTCAAAGAAGGAGTTAGAAAATTGTGGTACTGTACACTTCCAACAATATATCCAACCCCTTTAAGGAATTCTTTGTGTTGTTCGGTAGTGATGTTTGCACAAGCCCTCTGCATGGAATTATTGCATGGTGAACAGAAAATAAAAATCTGATTTTTTCTGCCTGTTGACAAACATATTTGACAGAGCCGAATCATTACCCTGCGTCCGTCAGCCGTGTTTGTTTGGGTGGAGCTATTGTTGTTGTTATTGTTGTTTGTCGCGGGAGCTCGGGCACATGTGTTGGCCGCGTGGGTGGGCGAGGTCCAGGGTTGCAGTGCACGTCTCCGCTGAGAGCGAGGAGGAATGTTGCGAACCCAAAGGTGGCTGGTCCCTTCCTCTGGTCGTCGTTACACAACCCCTGAGCTTCCCACGCCCCTTGCGCTGAGGAGGAATGAGAGGAATGATTTTAAACTAAAAACCAATTTAAAAGAAATTTTATCTGATAAATCTGAGAATATTACCAATGTTTTTAATATCTGAAATCAACAAAGCTGTACAATAGGATTTAAAAAATAGCACGTCAATATAAAAGAGAATACGGGCACTAATAACCTTAGTGTAGTGTGCCCTTGAACACTAATAACTACAACTTCTACTTTACTTTCTACAACGGAAATTAAATTGTAAAAATAATAAAATTATATAAAATATGAATACAGACTCAAACATAACAGGTAAAATTCTGGCCATAAATACTATCTCTGTACCGGCAAATAGATAATGCAAATCGTACAAATCGCATTCTTTTTGCAAGAATTTCGTATTTCACCATAAAAGTTGCAACTATGGGAGAGTTAATGAATTAAAATATAAATAAAATATAGTTTTGGACTTATCAGAAGATTAAAAGTGATGTTTTAACTCCATGAATATAACTACTGTTGGGTGGCTGGTTCTGACCAGCACAGGCCTGTCCACCCCTTGTCCCCCCGCGTCATCCCATACGTCCCTCCCTTCGTCTCGATTAGCCTAGTTGCACAAATATGAGACGTTAAGCAATATCCAATCTAATCTAATCATAACTACTGTTTTATATATATTTTGGAAGACGTACTTTCGTGCCTGAACGACCAGAAGGTTGAACCTTGGTTCTCTCGACTACTTATCACTATCTCACCGGCATTACTCATCTTTTTTTTTCATCTTCTTGAAGTGTAGGTACTGCATACTGTTGGTGGGCTTAAAGTGTACACTGGTACGGAGCTGGCCCTCTTTGATGGAGATGTCACCGTCTAGGAAGTTGATCCGGGTGTGTTACATTTCCCACGTGAATTTAACTGCATATGAGGAGCTATAAAGGGGCAGGGTGGTGTGTACGGCTACAATAGAGTAGAGTAGATACATGGTACAAGCACTCTTTGTGAAGAGGGAGTGAATAGTTCCTTAGGCTAAATCATGGTATAAAATGAATAATAAAATAGAATGCGTTTTTCATGTGAATCAAGTTATATGTATATTACTAGTATTGAATTGTATACTAGTATTGAAGCGCAGATGATAGGCAAACTGCCTCATGTACAGCGAGTCTGGACTGTGATGTCCACAGTGCAGTAGACATTGGTATGGCAAGCGTCTATACCTTTTCTTGATGCTTGCCCTTCTGGCTTCTTATAAATTTAACAATTTGCTCGCTTTTCACCTTCCAACGATCGATGCCACTCATCTTCAGAGATGCCCACAAGCTTCGAAAAAGTTTGTAGAAAATATTCCTGTTTGGCAAGAAATGGCCACAATGTAAGAAGTTGTTTTGAAACGCATGATTTTTTATTTATTTCAATTCTCTGGAGGACGTACGTTGCCTATGCCTTTTTTTATTTTTTTATTTTTAACGTCGTCTTGAGATGGCCTGTCATGACATGGCCCTTCTGCCTGAGTTTTCATCCACATCTTCTTTTCTTCTAATGATAGGGGCGTTTCCCCTTCAGGATACTCTTTGGGTTGCCAGGCAACGCACCAATACGAATCTCTCGGAGGTGGTTTGGCCCGTGATTAGGGGAGTTTTTCTCCCTGAAACTAATGGCGAGCTCTGGGTCGTCGTCGGGTAACTTTCCTCTTCCCTTTGACTACCTCCCCGACGGCGACGACAATGACAACACGGACGGATGATGGCACAGACGGAGACGACCACGACGTGGGGGAACCCGTGCCCTCCCCATACGCTTGTGGCTGGTTCTGACCAGCAGAGGCCTGTCCACCCCTTGTACCCCCGCGTCATCCCTTACGTCCCTACCTTCGTCTCGATTAGCCAAGTTGCATAAATATGAGACGTTAAGCAATATCCAATAATAAATGGACGTTTCTGTGAAGTGCTGTGAGATGGCTGGAGCTCATCAGTCTCGGTTGGGTCATCTACCTCTTCGTCGGTATAGGCATTAGACTGATCCAGACCAGATTGCAGGCCAGCCCGATTCTTTTTTACTCTGTTTTCGAATAAAACCTTATTGTTCAGCTGGCCCGTAAACACGTCATGGGCGTTTCCACCAACCGTTAGTCCAATCCTGTTTCCCAGAGCCGGGTATTTGTTCACCACAGCTCTGGCCACTTTCTTGACAACACTCCTCTTCGTTTCATTCATTTCAAAAACCAGGTATTCACCAAGAATCTTAACGATCTCTCGCCTGTCACCTAGAACATGCAAGTAAAAGAAACATTGTGGACTCATGCAACATTCAAAGTAGAAGTAAGTGCAATAAGCCAAGTGAAATAACAGCAAATTAAATACATGACTTAAGAGGAGTCACTGAGGCTGGCGCGGAGACGAGTTTAGCCGCTCAGCTTTCTGTTTTTTCCGGGTATTCATAACACCGTTATCAAATTTCACTCTAACGTTAATGAAGAATCAATCTATGCTATCCAGTACGCGTATTCCTAAATTATTTCATTGATGAATGAATGACAATCTTAGTCAAAATGTAATTAGGGAGAACTTGATTGAACCTGATTGAATGCTAGGTTAGAAGATCTATTTACAAATGAGACAAATTGTCATAAAATGAAAGGCACTCCTTATTAATCACATCCTTTACCTGTTGCAGATGTTCCCACTTCAAAATCGTTTTACTTTGACTACCTATATTATATGAAAAAATGGATAAAATAGATCAAAAAGAGAACGTACTTGATGTAATGGAAATGTTCAGACAGATAATGCAGGAAATAGGGGGGGTAAGGCTAACCATAAAAGAATGCAACGAGGAAATCAAAGTAGAAAGTAAACAGGTGATGGATGATTTGGTAGAAGGAGCTAATGAGGAAGTGGCTAATGATGAAATCATTAATGAATTTCATGATAAGGATGAGGATCATGGTTTAAAAATTGTAGAGATGGAAATTGATAAAATGGATGGAGTTGAGAGTTTGGTTGATAAGAGTGGTGATAATGAAAAGGTTAATGAGAATGGATTGATTAATGAGATGTTGATAAAAAGGAAACACAATAAGTTGTTTGGTATCGGCAGGACAAAGGAAAGCCTTTGGATTGATTGGAATGATGGTGATAGGGGCGTATTGAGAGAAAAAAGGGTAATCGGATTTAAAATGGTAATGATGGAGATGGAGAGAGATAGAGGGAGAAGAGACATGGAATGGATGAAAATTGAAACTTGTATGATTGATTTATCTGAAGAGATTTACAGGACAGTGGGGGGTAGGAAGCGAAAAGAAAGATTTGAAAAAAGTGCCTTAGCAAGGTTTAAAACGCGAGGTATGGGACAAAAACAGGTAATGGCTAGACGCCGGATGAAAACGACAGTGACCGGTCGTCTGGGTGGCATAAAAACGAAAATGAAAGTATGAGAATAATAGACAAGACAAACAAAGAGTTGTAAAATGATTTGAAGGTGGGCTAATTAGTATGTAAGTATTCATGTAATTTTTATTTGTATTTTGAAAATTGTTCAGGAGAAGCTTTAAACTTTATATACACTTTTACTTTATTTGCATTAACACAAGTTTTTTGTCGAATATTGCTTATTCTTTTGTCCATTTTACTACCTTTAAAATATTAAAGATCAAACCTCAATTCATTTAACTGTTATCATTTTAAGGTTTAAAATGTGGGTTAGGTTCTTTTAGCTTTTCATTGTCTTAAGTTATGTGGGTTACGACTGAGGTTACGACTTTTTGCCGTTTGCGATTTTGAGGTACAGTTTATATAATTGTGGGTTAAACTATATTAAGGTATTTTCGCTGGTTATCAGTATTTGACGTACAACAATGATTGAAACTGTTCTGTAGCTAATAATGGTGACTCGTGCGTTTTACAGTAAGACTGTTTTCTGAACGTCATCTATTCGATTCCGAGGTTGAATAACGAATCGACACCTGTTAAATAAATAACTCTTGGATATATTCCCACAATCATTCATTCTCAACCATCCTCGCACTATAAGTAAATAAGTAACTGGAAAGAGGAACCCAGTTTTATAATTTTACCAGTTCGAATTTGGCAGGTCATCGCATCATTTTCAAATGTTTAACTTCATTATTTTTGTTTGTTTCTCTTAGTTTTCTATAAAACAATAATTAAACTTTTGAAATAATTGCGAATACAGACTGCAACCTTCCTTCGGTAAACAGTTACTGTTTGATATTATTTAGTCGCATAAATCTTAATTATATTCATTGTTTATTTAAAACTCATTAATTTAGT
>JAMZAV010003019.1:0-107027 GCA_024449915.1 Sweltsa coloradensis
TTTTTTTATTTTTTTTTTTTTTCTGTTACTGCTTCGATACAGGTCGCCCCGTTTCTCTGATCGACCTGAAATTTTGCACACATGTACATATCACCTAGGCGGGTGCGTATAGTTTTTGAACAAAATCCGATCGTTGGTTATAAAAAATAAAAAATAAAATAAAAATAAAATAAAAATAATTTGGATATTGCTTTACGTCTCATATTTATGCAACTTGACTAATCGAGACGAAGGGTGGGACGTAAGGGATGACGCGGGGAACAAGGGGTGGACAGGCCTGTGCTGGTCAGAACCAGCCACAAGCGTATGGGGAGGGCAGGGGTTCCCCCACGTCGTGGTCGTCTCCGTCTGTGTCATCATCCGTCCGTGTTGTCTTTGTCGTCGCCGTCGGGGTGGTAGTCAAAGGGAAGGGGTTCCCCGAGACGACCCAGAGCTCGCCATTAGTTTCAGGGAGTGAAACTACCCTAATCACGGGCCAAACCACGAGAAGGTGTCGAGATGGATTTTGAAGGCCCATAAAAATGTTCCGATCGTTATGAAATTTTGCAGGTTCAATAAGTACAACATTCTCTCCTATATTCCAAATTTTCAACTAAATCGGTTCAAAGGAAGCGATAGATTCTCCAAAGAGATTTTCGACCTTACTCACAGCCTTGTTACAAACAATCAATGATCCAACATACCTAATGGTTGACTTTGTAGACCTATGGGCCGTGTTAATGTTGTTATTATAATCAACAATGAAATAAGCTTTGCCGCCATTTGGTTTAAGGCTTCACAACTCTCATAAAATATTGCTCTCATTGTAAATTGAATAACTATTAATTATTATTGAATATTGCTTAACGTCTCATATTTGTGCAACTAGCTAATCGAGACGAAGGGAGAAACGTAAGGGATGACGCGGGGGGACAAGGGCTGGACAGGCCTGTGCTGGTCAGAACCAGCCACAAGCATATGTGGAGTGCAGGGGTTCCCCCACGTCGTGGTCGTCTCCGTCTGTGTCATCATCTTGGATATTGCTTTACGTCTCATATTCCGTCCGTGTTGTCTTTGTCGTCGCCGTCGGGGAGGTAGTCAAAGGGAAGGGGTTCCCCGACGACGACCCAGAGCTCGCCATTAGTTTCAGGGAGTGAAACTCCCCTAGTCACGGGCCAAACCGCGAGAAGGTGTCGAGTTGGAATTTGAAGGCCCAATAACTATTAATATTTAACTGTTCATCAAGTTATATATCAGACTTCCATATCTGGTGGTGTACTTTTAGTGACTCATATATTTTCTTTTGACGTTATTATCTGCGTTAACATATAATTGAGTGATTAATTTTGTCGTTAATTTACTTGTGTTATCTCTAAGACCTAGGTCTCGATATTATCCTCGGCGTTGTCCTACGCGTGTGTAGCCTCCATAGGCCTAATCCTTAACCCTCAACCTCCCTTTGCCGTTTTTCTCTGGTTCTGTCCAGTCCTACGCAATCCTTAACCCTCAACCTCCCTTTGCCGTTTTTCTCTGGTTCTGTCCAGTCCTACGCAATCCTTAACCCTCAACCTCCCTTTGCCGTTTTTCTCTGGTTCTGTCCAGCACTTATCTATACCATACCCTCCCTTCCCACCTCTGTCTGGTTACTAGATACAATCAATTCCCTGCAACTAGATAGGCCTAAGTATAACATATTAACCTAGATACAATATCTTAGAAAAATGCCGAAAATGGGAAAGATTTCTACTCGGATGAAAACCATTTATGAGAAGAAGCGCATCCGTGAAACTAGATTACTAGAAAACGACGAAACTCATTCTCAAAGATTGAAACAAAATGTTGAAAAAACAAATGCATCGAGAAACAGAGAAACACCCGATCAGGCTGCAGCAAGAAGACAGACTGACCTTCAGCGCAAAACCAGCTATATTGCAAATCAAACTCCTCGCCAAACCCAAGAAAGAAGGGCACTCAGTTTGCAACGAGTGACTCAAACACTTGCAAATGAATCTCCTTCACAAACTGAACAAAGAAGGGCACTCAATCTACAACGAATGACTCAAACACTTGCAAATGAATCTCCTCCACAAACTGAACAAAGAAGGGCACTCAGTTTACAACGAGTGACTCAAACACTTGCTTCAGAGTCTCCAGTAGAAGCCAGGGAGAGAAGAAGTCGGTATCACGAACGGACAACTGCAAGGCGAACACAAGAGTCGACACAAGAGCGGGAATACCGAATCCAGCAAGATGTTCAGAGACATCGAGACCGTGCACTCCAGCAAGATTCTGACAAAAGACTCGCCGATAAATTCCAAACTTTTCTCAATGGTATGAATTGGTTCTCTTGTACCAATTGCCAAATACGATTCCCTAATTTGAAAGTTACATCCGGGCTATGTGTCGCATGCAAAAAGAATCCCACTATTAATTCTGCCGCCAACAACATGGATCCAGGTTCTGTCCCTGAGGAACTCTCTTGCTTGTCAATGATCGAGTCCATGCTAATTGCTCGTATTCATCCCGTTGTGTCTGTGTACCGTGTTAAAGGACAACAGTTCGCCTATAGCGGCAACGTAATAACTTCCCACAAGATGTGACGTCCTTTGCTCAACGTTTGCCTAACTCATTATCATCATTAACATCTGTCATCGTGGTTCGTCGTTCTTCTGCAAATAACGACAACATTGCTGATTTTAACGTATGTTCACTCAGATTACGCAGGGCTCTCCTCTGGCTCAAATCACACAACTTGTTTTATAGTGACATAACAATTGACGATGACGAGTTAAACAATCTTCCTGAATCCGGTAATGTCTACGGTGAACTTGAGTTTATGGAAATCCATGGGGAGAACGAAGACGCTGACAATGACGACATTCTTGAGCACGGAAACGTTCCTCAAGTTTTACCAATCAATCAAACTGAAAGAATTGCAACCGCCCTTCAACCAGGACCCATTCCTTGGCCAGAAATGTCAAATAATCCCATCAATGAATTCTCTACACACGGATACATTGTTCAAGCTTCCAACTCTTTTCCCTACTGGCAAGTGTGATTGAGAGATATTTCCAGACAACATCAAATTAAACCAACTCAATATTTTCAATTTTTAATGAAATATAAAGATGGCAGATTTGCAAAGGATACACGATTTAGATTCTTTGCTCTAAATTCAGTATTGCGGTGGAACGAAATTTAGCCAGCGAAATGTATTGGTAAGAAAAACCGAATTAAATGGTAAAACTGCCGGACAATTAAAAGACATGCTCGAGACTAATCCCGGATTAGCTAATAAAGTCATGTTCTTTGCTTCTCATTACGCATCACAAAGTCGTACTGGTTAAAGCGTTGTGGCGAACTGACCGACATGGTAGACTTTCTTGGCACCCCAACTGTCTTCTTCACGTTAAGTGCAGCCGACCTTCACTGGCCTGAGCTCTATGATATTCTTGCACCAGGCGTTGACTTGATAGCTTGACTTCATCTGTTGCAACAGCTTTGCGCAGAAAGCTGCTAAGTGAAAAATCCCCTCATTGTGTCATGGTTCTTCCAAGAACGTTCTCATTTTTTTGTAAAACAAGTACTTGAGGCAAGGTTCAAAGTAAAAGACTTTTGGTACCGGTATGAATGGCAACACCGAGGAAGTAGCCATCTTTACGGTCTACTCTGGCTAGAAGATGCTCCAGAAGTTGAAAATCTAGATGTACTTTCAGACGCAGAATTGGTCAAGGATATAAAAGATTTCTTTGATCCCATTGTTTCCACCATGAATCCCGGACTAAATGAACCGCCATCTTTAATTCATCCATGTCAAACACGATATTTAAATATCATTGACTTAAACGCCGACTTAATTGCACTTTTGAACAAAGTTCAAAGACACACTCGATGAACCGACGGTTACTGTCTTCGAAAAAAAAGGGTTCTCAAATAAAAACTTGTCGCTTCAACTTTCCATTTCCCATGTGCGATCAAACACAGTTTGCGCTAAATGAGCGGGCGCAACATGTTCTTCTAACTGCAAGAAACGATACTCTTCTAAACAGATACAATACTTTCATCATTTAGACCTGGAGAGCAAACATTGATATTCAAGCAGTCCTTTCTAAAGACGCTGTTGTGAATTACATTGCTAAATATGCCTCAAAGAGTGAACCACAATCACAATCATTCAAAGACCTTCTGTCAAACATTCTGATGACCAACGTTAAAGAACATGATCCTGCCAAACTCGCTGTTCAAAAACTTATCATACAATCCATTGCGGAACGAGATATATCTGCCCAAGAATGCTGCCATTTACTAATGAGTTATCCACTCTATCACTGCAGTAGAAGTTTCGTTTCATTAAGTATTGGTGTTGAAAGCTGGGTGCCTCTTCTCCCTGACGATGCAGAGATTGACATGGATAGCGACACAAGTTTCATCGCCAGAAACCAAAAACGACCACCTGACATGTCAAACTTAACTCTATTAAATGCTGCTTCACAGTACTTTGGAGAGCACGATGGATTTGCAGAAAAACACCTGCTGTCGTTAGAGTGTTCCCAAAACTTAAGCTCACAGACAATTTCGATTCAAACGAAAAATACTACAGACAACAAGTAATTCTAAGATCATCCTGGACCAACATTGATGAGTTAAATCCATTTGGCGACACTTGGCAATCCGTGTTTCAATTCGAGGGATTCACCATACCAGCCGAACAGCCTGAGCGAGTCCAACATGCTGAAGAAGATGGCAGTGATGATGAGTGGGAAGAGATAGAGATTGAAAGAGAACAGACCGAGTGAATGAAAGTTGCTGGAATGGGTCCCAATGCTGTTTCTGTTCAGTGCGAAGTCGGACAGCGCGAGTTTGATTTATCCTTCCCTTGGTCCGAATCATACGCTAACTATCCAAGTATTGAATCTGTTGGGAGTTTCTTACAAGACGTACAACATGTTGTCGTCACTCCAAATGATGAAGTCTCAAATAATATCACTTTCACAGATAAACAAACACAACTTCTTGATCACTTACAAAAACAAATTACGTCAATAAAATCACATTTACAACAAGATGACTCGATATTCAGACGAGTTATTGTTCAGGGCACTGCAGGAACCGGAAAAAGCACCGTAATCAAAGCTATGACGCAGAAACTTAAACAAGAATTAGGAGACAAGTCATACATGTTGGTGGCTCCAACAGGAGTAGCAGCATTCAACATCAACGGCAGCACAATTCATTCTTCACTTCACATTGGCACTAATTCATCTAAATTTGTTGATTTAAGTGGTAAAGAGGCCAGAAAGTTTCAGCTATCAATGGAGGACTGTTCATTTCTTATAATAGACGAATATAGCATGATTGGATGCACTCTCATGGCTATGATTGACAAGCGATGCCGTCAGGGAAAACCCAATAATAGCTCAAAACCTTTCGGAAATATGTACATGTATATGTTTGGTGACATTAAGCAGCTACCACCAGTATGTGACAGAGCACTTTATAGCGACAAGCCAAGTAATTACGGACTGACAAATGACGGCATTTTAGCCTACCGCTCTTTTCAACACTGCCACATTCTCTCAATAGTTCAACGCCAGGCAGGAGACAATCCCGAACAATAACAATTCAGACAACTTCTACTTCGACTAAGCGATGGATGCGCCACACAAGACGATTGGCAGCTGTTACAAACCCGATTTGACACATCATTAACATCACAAGAAAAAGAGACTTTCAAAAATGCACTCACGCTTGGCCCAACCAAAGACATAGTTAAAACTCATAACATGGAAAAACTTCAAGTCCTCGGCAACCCTATTGCTAAAATATCGGCTAAACATAACTGTGCTACTGCCTCAAATGGCACAGAGGACAGTGCACAAGGCTTACAAAATGTGATCTACTTATCGCGGGGGAGCCAAATAATGTTAAAATCAAATCTTTGGACATCTCAAGGGCTCGTCAATGGCGCCACTGGCACGGTAAAAGACATAATCTACACTCCCAACACACAGCCACCAGCTGATCATCCACTCTGTGTGTTGGTTGAGATTGATTGGTACGAAGGTCCATCTTTTCATCTACCGAAAGTTATCCCAATTAGTCCTGTATCAAGAGCCTGGACCGAGAAATCTGTCAAGTGCACTCGTGCCCAATTCCCCCTTCAACTTGCGTGGTCTGTTACTATCCACAAGTGTCAAGGTATGACCTTAGACAAAGCAGTTGTAGGATTGGGCACGAAGGAGTTTGCAGTTGGCATGAGCTTCGTAGGCATATCTAGAGTACGTTCATTACACAATATTATGTTTTCACCCCCATTTTCTTTCAAAAGGATTAATTCATTGAAAAATTCAAGTTCATTACAACAAAGGCGAAATAAGGAAGCAAGGATGAAAGCCCTTCCTTTACCCAAGAATTGAACGTAGAGACCCCCTCAAAAGTAAAATCAACTATTCGTACTTTGTACTTGTTAATTTATTGGATGAGCGAAGCGAAGACTTCAATTTCACTGACCCCCAAAAAATTTAGCTCGGGTGTTTTTTTTTGTTTGTTTTTTTTTGTTTGTTTTTTTGTCTGTTTGTTAACTCTCTACCAGGCAAACGGCATATCCGATCTTGATGAAAATTTGACAGGACCTTCGAAATCTCTGAACTTAGAGGTGTATTGTTTTTGGGTACAATCGAAGAAATATTTCTCATGAATATCGTACTTTTACGATTTTTTTTTGATTTTTAGTGCGATATTTTCGTGACAGCTTGGAGAAATTCTAACCAAACGGGTGGTGGCTACAACGTTCATATTATACTTGGACAGTAAGTTATGGTGATGTAGTACCTTTTTGAAAGAAAAAGTCTGAAAAAGTTAGCCCGAATCCATAGAAATAAACCTTTTAATATAAGTTTTTTGATTTTTTGTACGATATTTTCGTGCCATTTGGGCCAATTTGACCAAAACTGGTGGGGCTACAACGTTCATATTATACATGGACATTGAGGTTATGGTGATGTAGTACCTTTTAAAAGAAAAAGTTTGAATAGTTAGCCGAAATCTATAGAAATAAAGCTTTTACTATAAGTTTTTTACGGAAAATAATACAGTTGACAGGTAACAAAAGAAACTTGACAACAATCAGCTACAATGCGTATTGCGTAGGCAGCAAAACAAAGAACTTGCAAAAGTAAAGATATCCCATGCAAACTAAACATTTTTAAAAGCTCATCCATCAACGCGGCGGGACTTAAGCGTTTTCCTATTGATTGGATATTGCTTTACGTCTCATATTTATGCAACTTGGCTAATCGAGACGAAGGGAGGGACGTAAGGGATGACGCGGGGGGACAAGGGGTGGACAGGCCTGTGCTGGTCAGAACCAGCCACAAGCATATGGGGAGGGCAGGGGTTCCCCCACGTCGTGGTCGTCTCCGTCTGTGTCAATCATCCGTCCGTGTTGTCTTTGTCGTCGCCGTCGGGGAGGTAGTCAAAGGGAAGGGGTTCCCCGACGACGACCCAGAGCTCGCCATTAGTTTCAGGGAGTGAAACTCCCCTATTCACGGGCCAAACCGCGAGAAGGTGTAGTGTAACAAAAGATAAGTAGAAGGGGGTCGGGTGGGACTCTAAAGCAGCAACGTCCACGTCGTGGGTCCTGGTTACTGGAAACTATAATTTTGTTTTATTACTACACAATTATTAAAAAGTTTCTTGCAAATAGCTGCACTACATTGTATTGACAAATATGTTATGCAATTACATTATATTTTTTTAATCAACGCTAAGAGAATGTCGTACTCGGGTCGTACTGCACGTACCAGTGCTCGCTCAACAACGCGTCCAACTGAGCGTTTTCCTAGTTAACAGAATAACAGTGCCACTGTTTCGTCAAGTCTCTGGTTAGAAATCTTTGGGTAGGAGGCATCACAAGATGCACCGTACGGCCTACCTGGTGTCTCCAAGCCAGGGTCAACCGGTCCTCTTACACAGGGCTCTTTTGAGAGAAGCCCCAGTATTGGCCGGACGTTACCGTGTGATCCTGGCCAAGGGCTACGAGGGGGTAATGATGGAGGTGCGGCCGTGCGACGCGAAGTCCATGTTGGAGACCAGGCTGCCCGAACCCGACCTCATGTATTTATTATATTATTTAGGAATATGGCAGAGAACACAATTCTAGAAAAACTAAATACAAAACATGAGAAACAAGGGCGCTTTAACCGGTTTGGTTATATTGCGCCGCCTGTGATATTGCAAGTTAATGAATTGAGTTTATGGTGTGTTTACTTTGATTATTATATTGATATCTAAGTTCATAAAAGAAAAGATAATGATGTTGGTTATAGTGATAGTAATATGAAAAGAAGAAATATTTATTCGAATGGAAATAAATATGTAATGGGAATGCATTTGATGTAAATTAAATTTTGTTAAATAATTTACTTGGGATGAGAAATTAAGAAACTTTGTCGATGTTATCAATAACAAAATTTTTTCATATGATTGGAAAAGATCACATTGCATGTGCAAGGCATCGTCTTTGGTACATTCTGCTGACATTTATGGAAGTTATATTCAATTCAAACACCAGAAATGGATTCTCAGCGGAATTGATACACATTCTTAAAATTTTACTTATTAAACTAAAATTTTTTTTTTTTTTTTAAATTTGTAGGCTCTTATCTTATTAAATCACCAATGCGATGAACTTTCTTAGTTTCAAAAAGTTGTGTTGAATGTGCCTATAACTTTGGATGATCACTTGGATGGCGAATATTATTTTCAATGTTAGAGTAGCAAGATGATAGCGAAGGATGCACAGACAGGAAAACACTTAAGAGAGCAGAGTTTTAATGCAGAGCACGCTCATTGGGTGCAGCCCTGTTTTACAACCTAGATGAAGCAGAATACTCCAGAAAGAAGATAGTATGTGAGATTTTAATTCTAGCCATCACAGATGATGGGCGGGAATAACTTTGAATCTCTTGAATGGATCGAACAAACCGAGTTAGACTAAAAAACGAGGGATACGGTACTGGAGAATGGGCCTAACCACCGAATAGAAATGTGTGGTTCCCGCCGGTAATATCCCGAAGTCCTTCAACTCATGACCAACTGAAGAATAGCTAAATATCGAAATACAAGAGTGACTTCAACCACTGGCTTAGTGGAACAAGATCTTCCACGGGACTAACAATCCCAGACCAACAGGTCCACAGGAGAAGACTGGCCCCTCCTCTGGAAACCGAGAGCGATAAGTTGCTGGCTATCAAAAGCACTGAGGGCAACAAATCCATCCTCGACCCCCAGGCAAGGTTTAAACCCTAGGAGTAAGGTCCACTTCATGACATCCTAGGGGAGAACCATAGAGGCTCTGGTCATTTGTCGGAGAAGGGCAAACCACCCAAAACAAACCAACCAAACAAAGTAACAGCACAAACTAACGCAGCCTCGGACGCTGGCTAGGAGCCAAATCCTTGGAAGGGGTTCTTGCACGAGCCTTCTGACACAAGTAGTGCTGCTGACCATGCGAAGTATATGACTCAGGACAGTGAGTTTTGTATCCTGGGTTACACCAGGGGACGAGACTACAAGATCCATCTGAGTAGGGACCATGAGGTGGTCGATCTAAAATGGAGGTACACGAAGTGTAACAAAGAAATTGCAGGCATCCTGGGTATGACTCCATTATAGGTCCAGGGCGCGTGGTGCCAAGTGCCGCATCAACGAGGTATGTCTCTCCAGGGCTGGAAGAGCCATGTGGTACTCCAGCCATGCACGCAGTCAAGGAACCACTCCAACACAATGAATATGTTATATTCGACCCCATAATGTTATTTTGCGTACACTTTGTTTCATTTTTGTATTTAAAAGAATCGTCAGGACTTAAACGGACCTCAGTGGACCGTCAAATTCGAGATTTACACTGTAAACCAACAAGGGAAAAAGAGAAACTTGTAAAACACGAAAAGAGAAAGCTGCTTTTTCTGCTTTTTTTAACAAGGTTGCAAGCATGCCATTGCTTTGATCTCCTGGGTACATATTGGAATAAATTTAAACTATCTCTTGTTGGATTGATTGGATATTGCTTTACATCTCATATTTATGCAACTTGGCTAATCGAGACGAAGGGAGGGACGTAAGGGGTGACGCGGGAAGCGACTTTAAACTTATTAAGAGAACAGATATAATATGTTCTCGAGTTCAGTCTCCATCAATTGCACCCAGCACCCAGGGCAACCACCAACCGGGACACTTTCTAGTCCAAGGAGTTACAAAAGCCAAAGACTTAGTTAGTTAGTTAGTTAGTTGGGGTTTTAGGTAACTAACTAAGCACAGACTAGTTTTATTTTATTTATTTTATTTATCAATAGTACATTACATAGAAATTGTAACAGTAAGCTGCCCTCAAAAACATAGTTAAACATTTCATTCCTTTAATAAATGTAGAATCATTATCACTTCATAATTAATACAGTCGAACGTAAAGGGGACGGGGGATCAGCAAATGTTTTATTTTTAGTTTAGCAAGCCATATTTTACAGAGTCTGCCTGCAAGCAGGCTGCAAGCACTACTCGTGCACCTCTTACCTCTTGGTATTAGTCGCGTCTTGGCAGAATTACTGCATCATAGTTACATGAATCTGATTATTGTAAAACTGTAGCTAGCTCACTTTCAGAGTAGATTCTTGGTGCCAAGTTAGTTGATACCGTTACAATGAAAAGGGTAAGGGATTTGGAGGTATTGGTTTTGAAAATTGTGGGAAAAAAATGAAACTCGTATTTTGTTGTTTGCTACTTGATAGAGATATTAATTTTTTTTGAACCTCTCAAGATGCATCTTGCACATATCATGTAGTTAAAATTAAATTCCCAACTACAGAAACCGCATCTCGCTGCTGTCAACAAAAATTAATAATAAAGCACTTGCACAGATGCAACTACAGATGCATGTTAATAAAAATCAATTATCTTCATTTTGTGTAGCAGGTCTAACTTTGACTCAACACAAATAGAAAATTTACATAGAGTTGGTTGTAGTAAAAATTATGTTGGTGCTCTCATGAAAATGCCCATTGAATTTTGGATAGTTGCTGTACGCATAAAGGCGATTGGATTGGATATTGCTTTACGTCTCATATTTATGCAACTTGGCGTATCAAGACGAAGAGAGGGACGTTAGGGATGACGCAAGGGAACAAGGGGTGGACAGGCCTGTGCTGGTCAGAACCAGCCACAAGCATATGGGGAGGGCAAAGGTTCCCCCACGTCGTGGTCGTCTCCGTCTGTGTCATCATCCGTCCGTGTTGTCTTTGTCGTCGCCGTCGGGAAGGTAGTCAAAGGGAAGGGGTTCCCCGACGACGACCCAGGGCTCGTCATTAGTTTCGGGGAGTGAAACTCCCCTATACACAGGCCAAACCGCGAGAAGGTGTCGAGTTGGAATTTGAAGGCCCGCATAGATTTCGACCTAGAAGGAAAGGCGAGAGAGTCCTAAACTGCACTTGGTAATGGAGCAGTAGCTTTGATTGGATTGGATATAGCTTAACGTCTCATATTTATGCAACTTGGCTAATCGAGACGAAGGGAGGGACGTAAGGGATGACGCGGGGTGACAAGGGGTGGACAGGCCTGTGCTAGTCAGAACCAGCCACAAGCATATGGGGAGGGCAGGGGTTCCCCCACGTCGTGGTCGTCTCCGTCTGTGTCATCAGCCGTCTGTGTTTTCTTTGTCGTCGCCGTCGGGGAGGTAGTCAAAGGGAAGGGGTTCGCCGACGACGACCCAGAGCTCGCCATTTGTTTCAGGGAGTGAAACTCCCCTTTTCACGGGCCAAACCGCGAGAAGGTGTCGAGTTTGAATTTGAAGCTCTAGAGGAGTGGACTGTATGTAAGGAATGTAGGTTAGAAGCTGAGTAATAGTGCCGTGATCAGAGCTATAACCACTTACTTGTTTGTACGTATTGATTGTCGGACGTGCTGCCGACGTGATGACGTGCAGGCAAACGGGGAGCAGGCGAGGTGGTACGGCAGTTGGCGCGTATATTATTATATTTTATTATATTTATTTGGGTTAAATTTTTACATTTTGATTGTAGTTCGGCACTATGTTAGAACAAACACTTAAACTTGCGAGAGTATTGTTAATACAATAAAATTAAAAACACACGTGCGTGGGCCCCGATTCATGTACATTTTTATCCCGGTATAAGCAGAGTTAGGTGGTATAAGTGCGGTATAACTCCGAATCCAATTCATGAAGACTTATCTTGCCTCGCACGGGGATAAGAAAATATGTAAACAGATGGCGGACATTTTAAATTTTGCGTCTATGTGTAAAACGAGAAAAGTTATAATTACTCTCATAAAACAAATCAGAAACCGTCTCGGGCCTAGGCCCAGATGTAGAAAATTATTCATAATACAACAGTGTAGGCCTAAAGTTCGATTAGGCTATAGGACTAGGTAAAATTAATACTAACATAACACGTTTGACAAGCCCTTGGCCTCTCCTAGGCAACCCTAGGCCTGCACGACCTTGTTTTGACACACATCCCGCACAATAAACTAGCTTTGATTACTAAAAGCCTTATGCAGATGAACAATAGTATGATAGTCCTAGGCTTTTCCAAAATTTACGGCAATAATACGCCTTTTCTTTTCTTTTAATGATCTCACGCAATCTTCTGTCAATAAATAAAAATGCAAAACAAAAGATGGTGCAAATTTTTAGTGTTCTTTTGCAAATCTGCTGATTTACATGGCTGTGGAATGCAGTGGAAAAAACATTTGTTGTACTTGTTGTTGGATTGAAAATTTCTGATTGGACGAGAGTTGCTCAGACTTAACCTGGCCTTATCCTGCCATGTCCTGCATTATACCGTCCTTATACCACTTTTACCCGGGATAAATGTACATGAATCGGGCCTCAGGGAGAGAGGCAAAAGAGAGAAACACACACACACAACGTAATGAACGATGCGCCAGGCGGGGTTATTGCAATTGCACTAGGACTGCTGGTTATTATTATTATTGGATATTGCTTTACGTCTCATATTAATGCAACTTGGCTAATCGGGACGAAGGCAGGGACGTAAGATATGACGCTGGGGGACAAGGGGTGGACAGGCCTGTGCTGGTCAGAACCAGCCACAAGCGTATGGGGGGGCAGGGGGTTCCCCACGTCGTGGTCGTCTCCGTCTGTGTCATCATCCGTTCGTGTTGTCATTGTCGTCGCCATAAGGAAGGTAGTCTAAGGGAAGGGGAAAGTTCCCCGACGACGACCCAGAGCTCGCCATTAGTTTCAGAGAGAAAAACTCCTTAATCACGGGCCAAACCACGAGAAGGTTGCGAGCTGGAATTTGATGGCCCAGGACTGCTCGTGGCTGATCGTCGTTGCAAGTCAGGAGCTCACAAAAGTACTTGTCAACAGTTTGTGAATAAAAGATGCTCTCGCCACCTATAAGGAGGGATTGTGGATTAGGAAGCGAATAATTCAGGTGGGGGAATTCAAAGTAGAAGTGCGCGAACAGTAACAATACATCGTAAATTATGTAATTGATTGGATATTGCTTAACGTCTCATATTTATGCAACTTGGCTAATCGAGACGAAGGGAGTGACGTAAGGGATGACGTGGGGGGACAAGGGGTGTACAGGCCTGTGCTGGTCAGAACCAGCCACAAGCGTATGGGGAGGGCAGGGGTTCCCCCACGTCGTGGTCGTCTCCGTCTGTTTGATTGGATATTGCTTTTCGTCTCATATTTATGCAACTTGGCTAATCGAGACGAAGGGAGGGACGTAAGGGATGACGCGGGGGGACAAGGGGTGGACAAGCCTGTGCTGGTCAGAACCAGCCACAAGCATATGGGGAGGGCAAGGGTTCCCCCACGTCGTGGTCGTCTCCGTCTGTGTCATCATCCGTCCATGTTGTCTTTGTCGTCGCCGTCGGGGAGGTAGTCAAAGGGAAGGGGTTCCCCGACGACGACCCAGAGCTCGCCATTAGTTTCAGGGAGTGAAACTCCCCTATTCACGGGCCAAACCGCGAGAAGGTGTCGAGTTGGAATTTAAAGGCCGTCTGTGTCATCATCCGTCCGTGTTGTCTTTGTCGTCGCCGTCGGGGAGTCAGTCAAAGGGGAGAGGAAAGTTCCTCGACGACAACCCAGAGCTCGCCATTAGTTTCAGGGAGAAAAACTCCCCTTTTCACGGGCTAAACCACGAGAAGGTTGCGAGTTGGAATTTGATGATTGTTTAAGAAAGAAAATTTCAGTCTTGTAGTTAGTTAGTGTGGTTTTAGGACTTATCAGTGCCCATGTCATTGTCTTCACCGTCGGGGAGGTAGTCAAAGGGAAGGAAAAAGTTCCCCGACGACGACCCAGAGCTCGCCTTTAGTTTCAGGGAGAAGACCTCCCCTAATCAAGGGCCAAACTACGAAAAGGTTGCAAGTTGGAATTTGAAGGCCCGAACCAGCCAAAGGTAGGGGGAAAATAAGGGAGATATCACTTCGTGGTCGTCGTGGGGAGTGGTCCCCGACGACTGCAATAAGGCCATTTCTATCAAAGGAATTCGTCATTTATATATTTTGAAAGATAAGTTCAACAATCAATAAAGAATGTAAACAAAAATCACAATGAATTGATTGGATATTGCTTTACGTCTCATATTTATGCAACTTGGTTAATCGAGACGAAGGGAGGGACGTAAGTTGGATTGGATATTGCTTAACGTCTCATATTTATGCAACTTGGCTAATCGAGACGAAGGGAGGGCGTAAGGGATGACGCGGGTGACAAGGGGTGGACAGGCCTTGACGCGGGGGGACAAGGGGTGGACAGGCCTGTGCTGGTCAGAACCAGCCACAAGCATATGGGGAGGGCAGGGGTTCCCCCACGTCGTGGTCGTCTCCGTCTGTGTCATCATCCGTCCGTGTTGTCTTTGTCGTCGCCGTCGGGGAGGTAGTCAAAGGGAAGGGGTTCCCCGACGACGACCCAGAGCTCGCCATTAGTTTCAGGGAGTGAAACTCGCCTATTCACGGGCCAAACCGCGAGAAGGTGTCGAGTTGGAATTTGAATCACAGTGAAAAAATAACTTCATGAGACTTGCATTTCAGGTCAGCTACTTAACCGCGTGGTTATGATCGAGTTGTGCAATGCGTTGGTGCCATTACTTATTGAACATTTCTTTAGAGAGAACCAACAGATAGAAGAAGCCTATGCTGAACAGATCCAGCCATGGGCTCGAGATAACAGACATCGTGCACCAACCAAGCTCCCGCATTCGTGTCAACGAGTAGAGGAAATTAGTTATGGAGAAAGCAACAACCCTCCAGACAGGCCAAATCAAAAATTGTTATGAAAAAATTGGGACAAAAAGTTGAAGTCTTGTGCATGTTTAGGTACTCATCTCACTCTGATTACAATAAACACTTGCCACACATCAACCTCAGTCGGTTCAGTCAGATCATAAAACACAACTCAACAAACTCTTCCCTGTCCAGCAAGAGAGAATAACAGACAAATAAAACCATTCAATCCAGACAGAACAGACAACCTCCAGTAGATAACAAACACTAAACAGAACGATGCGAGGAATCAACAAAAAGAACTTCCTAATACAACAAATTCCACAAGAACAGAAGCCAACTCATTAACATGTGAAGGCCCAACAATGAACAAAACGAAGAGCGGACACAAAACACGTCCACCTCGGACAAGAACAACAGGCTAACTGCGAGGCGTACGCGACAGTCCCAGCACTCGGCAGCCGATCCTTTGTTGTCTGACCTTGGAGCTCTGTAGTAGCACGTGCACGCTACAGACCGTTGAAAAACATACATCGCCAACATGCCTCAGATTCAACACTGTGCCAAGCTCTACATTTTTAGGTTTAGGCTTATTTGATTGACGAATTGAAGCAAATTATTTTTCATAGTAAAATACAATTGGTGCAGCGGCAACGAGCAAGTTGTGAAAATTGGACTTCTACCGGCGGTAGAACAGGATGATATTATACTTTTTAGAAAACTTACTTCTAAATTCATACTACGAGCCGTATCCGAGAAAAATCCTTTTTGTTCTACATACCGTTTTGGCGCTTTGAGTGCGTCGCGATGCTTCCGCACTGTCTTCACTCTTTTGAACCTTATTTCCCAACAAACACAGTACACTAGGAAGCTTCGCAAACCCTTTTATAAGGCACGTTGTGGATGACCGTATGTTTTTTTAAACGAAAATAGCGTAAAATAGCGATTTTCATGAGAAATTATTTTTTGATTGCACTCAAATTTCACACAAATATATAAATTCATAAAATTCAGGTTCTGTGAAAATATCATTAAAATAAGATAAAGCATGTAGGTGTTATAATTCGAAGATTTTGTTTTAAACGAGAGAAGTTGCGATTTTCATAAAAACTTATTTTTTCGATCGGGCTCAAATTTCACACCAATATATTAATTCGTAAAAATTAAGGTTCTGAGAAAAATCATTACAATCGGATAAAGCATGTAGGTGTTTTAAGTCGAAGAATGTTTTAAAAATAGAAAAAAATCGTAAAATTGCGATTTTAATGATATTTTTTATTAATTGGATATTGCTTTACGTCTCATATTTATGCAACTTGGCTAATCGAGGCGAAGGGAGGGACATAAGGGGTGACGCGGGGGGACAAGAGGTGGACAGGCCTGTGCTGGTCAGAACCAGCCACAAGCATATGGGGAGGGCATGGGTTCCCCCACGTCGTGGTCGTCTCCGTCTGTGTCATCATCCGTCCGTGTTATCATTGTCGTCACCGAGTAGAAGCTGTTTGCTTTGAGATATTTTTTAACTTGTGTTTGAAGGAGGGCAGTGTGGGGGAGGTTTTGATGTTTTCTGGGAGCTTGTTGTTAAGGGTGGAGGCTAGGTACTCGGGGCCTATTGCAAAAAGGCGCAGGCGGTGGGGCGGCCTATGTATGTGAAGGATGGCTCTTGTGTTGTGACAGTGCACAGACGCATTGAGAGGGAAGAGGTTACTATTTTTGCGAACAAAGAGTGCAGCAGACTGGATAAGTGTGCATGCTAGAGTAAGAATTCCTAATTCCTTAAAGAGCTCCCTACAGGAGTGTTTTCTGCAGACACCTGCAATAATGCGTATTGCTCTCTTTTAGAGGATAAATATTCTATTAGCTTGGGGGGAGGCTCCCCAAAATAGCAGGCCATATGATAAGTGAGAATGGATGTGGGCAAAGTAGACTTGCAATAAGATATGGGGGTGAACAATTTGTTTGAGCTTACGGATTAGTAGCAACCAGATAAAATTTTGTTTGCAACATGGTTTAAATATATATATATAGGTTATAAAATTTGATAAGTTTTTCACTGTTTTCATAAGACAAAAGTTCTTCATTTGATAGATTTAAATTCAATTGGAGTCTCAAACCATCATACTAAGAGCAGTCAGTCAACAAATGATGAACGGAAAGCAACACATCACACGTGTCGCAAATCGGAGCAATCTTATCTCTGGTAAAAAGATAGGCAGGGGTGAGGTGTGTGTGCCCTATGAGTGCTCGCGCCAATACAACCTCCTCACGACGAGAAAGTATGGAAGAAGGGGGTCGTACCTTCAGTGAAAGACAGGGCATCACACGACGCAGCTTATTATTCTGCAAAGCATTCCAACAATCCTGACCTAATTTCAACATATGGTTCTTGAACCCACTGTGGACATCAGGAACAGGTACGAGGTCAAAATCAGTAGAAGCCTTTTGCGTTGCAGCCTTGATTGACGACGATTGATTGACGCAAAAATTTGTAGGCTTTATATTGTAGTAAAAACCATGCCAATTTTATTTACTCCCTCCCCCCCCCCCCCACCCCAACCGAGAAGTTCCCAGAGTTGTAGCCCAAATGTGGAAGAAACGGGTTAAACGGTAAATTAAAAAAATAGTTATTAAATTGAAAAATAATTGTTTTAATATAGCTCACATTTAAAAAAAAACATTTTGAACTGTTCTTTTGTCACACTATGTTTTACAATAGTCTCGTATCCTTATCAGACACATTACAATTACTAATAGGTATCTAGTGCTGCCCTTATGTATCATAACAAGAGTGGTCAAGATTGTAGGCCAACTCTGCAACATGTTCGTAGTTGCAAACATTTATTTATTTTATGTTAAGTCCAAGTGCCATTACATATGTATCACTTGGGACAAATACACAATACTAATACATAGCAGTACAATACCTACAACACAATAACAAATACAGAAACACAATACAAAAATGAATGATAGGCTAGGCTGTAACAATAAATTCAATAATATACAATTGTAAATTGATCATCAATGAATTGATGTCAGTGAAGACTGAACTAGAGAGAGATAAAAAGAAATCAATATCCCAATCAGGCTATCAGTATACCTAGTAGATAGAGTCTTCTAAATCTTCAAGACCTTGTTGATTTGCTTATAGGTAAACCTATCTGGCCAGCCTTAGATTCTAAGCTCATTTAGATTATGGTTTATTTATTTACAGATCACTAGACGTTGAGGATCTATGCTGTACTGATCTCGAACAACAATGGGGAAAGTTAAAAAATAAATCCCATCTTAAGTACAAGCCCTTCCAATTGCTGATGACTGTCATTAAAAGAAATCCAAACTGCCCTATGTTCCATTGGTTGTCGAGGAACCTGGTGATGGAGATTTATTTTTCAAAACTTTATTGGAAAGTAAGTGTTGAGGCTCTTATTAAAAATGTAGTTGACCTTTTATTTTAAAAACACCTTTTTGGATTTATACAGAGGCTTTAGTACAAATATAGGCAATGAATATGATAGGTACATAAAATAAGTGATACAAATGATGGTATACAAACATATGATAGAATAGATGAATGATAGTCTGATAGAAGATGATAGACCTAGTATAGGCCAGTATAACAGTTTGTGATCTGGTCATTTGCAAGATTGCATGTACGGTACATAAAAGATTTATTTATTATTATCTTACATTAGCCTACAATTTTAAAAATGATTTGATTAACCGGTAACTGTGGTAGGGTAAGTCTAAATCTGTTTCAATTTTAAACATTCTAACATCAATCGATTATCTAAAACAAATTTAATGATTTATAATTTTATTTCATGATATAAAAATCATTGAATGCATGCAAATGCAGTTCTCCTTAAAGGGGCTAAAAACCCCAAAAATTATTTTTTACCACGTGATCTATAGCACAATACTACACTTAAATGACCGTTTAAAAAATCATATCTTGTAACTGTGATTAAACACGAATAATAATAATATGGCATAGCGCCACGTAGTGTCATATGCTTTCTCTATGTCAAAGAGTACACCTATTACGTGCTGTTCAGCCACATAACCTTCTTGGATGAAGGTTTCCAAACGTACGAGGTGGTCGATTGAACTCCGTCGCTGTCGAAATCCACACTGAACATTAGTAAGCAAGCCACGAGATTCCAATAGCCACATCAGGCGCTTATTGACCATCTTCTCAAACAATTTGCAGAAGCAACTAGTTAGAGATATGGGTCGATAAGAGCCGGGTAAGGTTTTGTCTTTACCTGGTTTCAAAAGCGGAATTAAAATAGCCCTACGCCAGGCGTCAGGAAATCCGTCCGATAACCATAACGAATTTAGGAAGAGCAGAATAATCTCAAGAGATTGGTCAGTCAGGTGGATGAACATTTCATTGTGGAGCTTGTCTTCGCCCGCGGCAGTTTTCCTTAAGGAGTTGATGGCAGTGCGCAATTCCCAAAACGTAAAAGGCCGATTGTAAATTTCAGTATTGTCGGAAGCAAATGTAAGCCGTTGTTGTTCGCTTCTTCGTTTCCGTTGAAGAAAGACTGCATCATAGCGAGCGTTGCTGCTTACCGAAGCAAAGTGACTGGCAATCACCGACACTACGTCATGCGGTGAAGTAACAAGCGCCCCATTGTCCAGGATGGCCGGAATAGAAGACATTGGGCGTCCGCAAATAGATTTAATCTTCTTCCACACTGTGCTGGAATTTGTATTATGGGTAATAGTGGAGACGTCGTCCCTCCACGAATTCTTCTTACTCTGTTTTAATGATATAACGGGCCGTGGCCTTCAAGCGTTTGAAGGCTATCAAGTTCTCAGAAGAAGGGTATGTATTGAATTGTCTGTAAGCTTTTTTTCGGGCTTTTATTGCGTCTGCGCATTCTTTGTTCCACCATGGAACAGGTTGGTGACACTGTTTACCGGCAGTCAATGGTATGGCAACGGATGCTGCGTCGAGTAAACATTGGCAAACTTCAGCCAGAAGTTCGCTGGAATCACGAAAACGAGTGAAGTCTCAACAAGATCCTCGGCATTTTCCTACGGACAAGATAACGAGAAAAGAGCGTGCCTCAAACCCGAGAAGGTTGCGAGTTGGAATACTACAGTGGGCCACAGTAACTTAATGTGACAACACATGAGAATCTAGAGCGCTTCAACCGAGTACGTCATACTGCACCGCCTATGAAATATATATTCTTTGTTATAATTATTTTGAAAGTTTATATTAAAAAAAAGATGATCGTGATGGTAATAATAATTAATGAAAAAGAAAATGAGGGTGGTAGGCACGACGACGACAACAATGACAACACGAACGATGACGAAGACTTTGACGACCATGATGTGATAATATCCCATTCCCTCCCATGTATCCATTCCTGGTTCTGATGATCTTTGCCTCACCTGGTAATAATCTTGTTTACTTTCACACTTCCTCATCCTGATGTACCGTTAGCCTTTACCGCTTACGGAGAATAATGTTGGCAGCAAATTCTGGTGTTGTTTGGACTAAACAAGAGTCAATTATTCCAATCATGATATGCACTGATCTTTCTAGCAGCCTGCCGATGCTTTGTTGAGAAACCTCCACCTGTCAAGGCCGGTGAACTTATCACAGCGTTCAAGATAACGCAACAAGCACGCATATATACAATGTTTACACCATCCTCAGACGTTCTTAAACAATTTAATGCACTATCTTGAGATAAACAATTTAAAATTAAAGATCACGCATTTAAATAGCGCTTTTATTTACTTCCCGGACGCAGATAAGTTAAGGTTGAAACGATGTATCGGAATCAAATTGATCAATACACCAGGTTCACAAAATCACTATTTTATTTAAGCGACTGTAAAGAATAAAAAAAAGAGTGATGGATATTGCTTGATTGATTTTGATTGAAAATTGCTTAACGTCTCATATTTATACAACTTGGCTTATCCAGACGAAGAGAGGGACGTAAAGGGATGACGCGGGTGGACAAGGGGTGGACAGGCCTGTGCATGGTCAGAACCAGCCACAAGCGTATGGGGAGGGCAGGGGTTCCCCCACGTCATGTTCGTCTCCGTCTGTGTCATCATCCGTCCGTGTTGTCATTGTCGTCGCGGTCGGGGAGGTCGTCAAAGGGAAGGGGAAAGAAATAGCAAAATAAAAACTATTTATTTGAACCTAAATGAAATGTATTTGATGCGAATTGAATATTGGATATTGGATATTGCTTAACGTCTCATATTTATGCAACTTGGCTGATCGAGACGAAGGGAGGGACGTAAGGGATAACGCGGGGGGACAAGGGGTGGACAGGCCTGTGCTGGTCAGAACCAGCCATAAGCATATGGAGAGGGCAGGGGTTCCCCCACGTCGTGGTCGTCTCCGTCCGTGTTGTCTTTGTCGTCGCCGTCGGGGAGGTAGTCAACGGGAAGGGGTTCCAAAAACGTTGCCAACGTCGTTATAATGAATAGCAAGTCAACATGCATCATGGATTTTTTTTCTTTGTCACGAAAATATCGCACTAAAAATCGAAAAAAATCGGAAAAGTACGATATTAATGAGAAATATTTCTTCGATAGTACCCAAAAACGTGGCAAGTCTAAGTTCAGAGAAAACGAAGGTCCCCTCCAATTTTCATCAAGATCGGTTATGCCGTTTGCCCAGAATCGTGCAAACAAACAGACAGGTAAAAAAAAAAAAAAATACACTCGAGCTAATTTTTTGTGGAGTCAGTGAAATTGAAGTCTTCACTTCGCTCGCTTTACTCATCCGAAAAACGAAAACGTATGCACGGGACGGGCACAAAAACACTCGTCTTGTGTTGTACACTTTAGTAACGAGACAACTAACGTTAGTCAGGCCAGTTGCTGGCGGCCGAGTAGACAAAGGGTTGTTGAGAGCGGGTGGGTAGGGGGAGGGGGACGCGGGACCGGACCGTGTTTAGCCGCCAGTTACTGCAAGAAAGCCTGTGACTCGTCTTTCATCGGTAGACTCGGTGATAAATTAACGAGGCCAATAAGGGTAGGGTTATCTACTATAGGAGCCGCATATTATGCTAAACCAATACATAAGTTATTGGATGTGGAATAAATACCAGTAAAAAAAACACATTTTTATTATTATTAAAAAAAAAATTACATTACTAACCGCGAGACGAATTAAATAACCTCTAACCGACCACTAAACGTTTAAACGTCCCAACCCTACATCCGACTTAGATTCCGCTTGGCAGTCGTAAATAGAAAGAACTTTCGGCATTCTTTAAAAATGAAAAAGATTGCGCTGGAACTACGTTGGAATGAAATGTTGTCAGTGCTGCCGGAAGCTGAAAAGGACGTGATGTAACGCTCACACACACAGCCACCTTGATCAGTAGTTCCATTTTTCGACTTTCAAGATTTTCGAAACTGTGGCCCAACCGTATTAGAAATTGAGTTTCACCTTTTATTATTTTCAGTTGGTTTGCATGTATCTTTTTTATTTTTAACGTAGGCCTAATTCGAAATTGGAAATAACTTTTTTTCGTGAGTTTTGTGATTTTCAGTATTAAAAGTCGCGTTTTAAAGGAGATTTACTATACTTAATTTTCTAGGAAAACGGAAAATAGTTGAAATTTCGCCAAAAAGTCACGAACGTTATTTAATAGCCCAAACTGCCATTAAGCACCCTGTATTAATTTTTTTTGATTAGATATTGCTTTACGTCTCATATTTATGCAACTTGGCTAATCGAGACGAAGGGAGGGACGTTAGGGATGACGCGGGGGGACAAGAAGTGGACAGGCCTGTGCTGGTCAGAACCAGCCACAAGCATTTGGGGAGGGCAGGGGTTCCCCCACGTCGTGGTCGTCTCCGTCTGTGTCATCATCCGTCCGTGTTGTCTTTGTCGTCGCCGTCGGGGAGGTAGTCAAAGGGAAGGGGTTCCCCGACGACGACCCAGAGCTCGCCATTAGTTTCAGGGAGTAAAACTCCCCTATTCACGGGCCAAACCGCGAGAAGGTGTCGAGTTGGAATTTGAAGGCCCACACCCTGTATTAAAAAAAAAAAAAAAAAAAAATATGCAATATCTCAATATTTGTAGAATTCCGTAAAAACACGCCTCGCAAAAATACTATGTCCCTAGGTATTGCTAATTGAACTCGGGAACAGCGGCCATTGTGTGGGAACAGTTAGCTGCCAGTCAACCTAGCACACAGAGGTGCAGGATGTAGGCTTAATGTTTTGTGTTACTTATAATGCTTGTTATATAAGTAAGTTATAGACTTCTTATAAGTTACGTATTATACACGCAACATGATGCAACCATGATTACAAATTATCCTTGATTGCCACGATTGGCGTATCATTAATTACTCATAAAATTGAATTCCCACACAATGGCCGCCGAATTATTAGCAATAGGTAAGGCAGCGCTCATGCGTCATCTAGACCCACTATACAACATCCATTCTGTCTTGTTTCCTGGTCTGCCGGAGAAAACAAAACTGGCAGTGAAGGCAACATGGGCCACCGATTCCATTCTGGCAGTGAAGGCAACATGGGCCACCGATTCCATTGAAACCCAGGTTTTGCTCCCTGTTGGAAACTACCAGGCTGACTGTTGTGTGGAGCCTGTTGATTCGCTAAGGCAATTCACCTACAGGTATCTTCAGGTACCCCCCAATAGAGGTTTTATAAATAGATATATATATAGATGTTAGTTCTTAAGTTTAGTTAGTAGTTTCTTAAGTTAGTTCTTAAGTAACAACATAGATATAGATATATATATATAGAGGTTTAAACATTAATTGGTTTTTCTCTAAGCTCTCTTATAAGGGGCAGAGAGGGAGAGAATTTAGTAAAATCTCGTGCATATTAGATAGATTATTTAATATTAAAGTATGGGACATATGTATTATTTATGTTCTGTTGTGTTTCTAATATTTGAAAATGACCCATTATAACAGTTGATTGATTGGATATTGTTTAACGTCTCATATTTATGCAACTTGGCTAATCGAGAAGGGAGGGACGTAAGGGATGACGCGGGGGGACAAGGGGTGGACAGGCCTGTGCTGGTCAGAACCAGCCACAAACATATGGGGAGGGCAGGGGTTCCCCCACGTCGTGGTCGTCTCCGTCTGTGTCATCATCCGTCCGTGTTGTCTTTGTCGTCGCCGTCGGGGAGGTAGTCAAAGGGAAGGGGTTCCCCGACGAACGACCCAGAGCTCGCCATTAGTTTCAGGGAGTAAAACTCCCCTATTCACGGGCAAAACCGCGAGAAGGTGTCGAGTTGGAATTTGAAGGCCCTTTCAAATCATTGTCATTGTCATGAAAAGAACTGCCAAGGTCGATTATTTGTAGACAGCCAAATCGGGCAAAGGTATACATGCTAAAGGTGTCATATGTAGAAAATGCCAAATTACCAAATCAAAATCATAATCATTATCAGAAAAACGTTGCCAACGTCGTCATAATGAATAGCAAGACAACATGCTTCGTGGATTTTTTTTATATGAACTGTCATAGTTTATCAGCTTGCTAAGGTTTAGAAATCTGATAAGTTTTTCACTGTTTTCATAAGACAAAAGTTCTTCATATAATAGATTTAAATTAATTGGAGTCCCAACCATCATACTTAGAGCACAGTCAAAAAAAGAGGGAGGATAGCCCATCAACGTGTCGAAAATCAAGCAATCTTATCTCTGGTAAAAGTGGGGCGGGTTGAGGTGTGTGTCCCCATTCGTACTCGCGCCAATACAACTCCCACGCGAGAAAGTATGGAAAAGGGGGTGCACCTTCAGTAAAAAGACGGGCATCCACGACGCAGTTATTTTTCTGCAAAGTTTTCCAACAATCCTACCAAATTTTCAACTATGTTTTTAAACCCCACTGTGGACATCAGGAACGGTCGAGGTCTAAATCAGTTGATGTTTTTTGCGTTGCACCTTTGGCTGCCAAAGTCACCCTCCTCTTTGGAAGAGATACCTACAGACCAGGCCCAGCAAAACATGTTTTTTGTACCCTCTAGCATGAAGTTTCCCAGAAGAACTAAATGTAAATTTACAAAAATGGTGAGTAGAGAACATGACGTGGAGTGCCTGAAGTGCACTTAAATATCTAAAACATACCTGAAGCTTCCATATTTTTGTTTCATAATTATTTCAAAGTTCTCGGGCATACTTTCACGTTAAAAAGAACACATGTATGAGTCTAAAACCCACTACCCTGCCCCCCATAATATAAGCGCAACCAAACCTTCGAGTTTGTTTTAGATCCATCAAAAAAAATAAATTAAAGGTACGGTATTGTGACAAATGTTTGAAAATTGGGGGAAAATTACATCTGATTTTGTGGACTTATTATATCGGAAAGGTCGAAACAAATTTCGGGTTTGGGAAGTGCATGGGGGGTTTTGGTAAAAACGAAACTTATAGTTTGGGGGTACATCAAATTTAAAATTCTAAAAAGATGTTGCAACGAAACCAGGGGGGGGTCCCCAAAGGGGTTTGGTATCGAAGTGACGGACAAATCCCATCAATTAGAGCGTCTAAGATGGGGGGTTACGCATTGCCCATTTCAATACATACTCCCCAAAAAGTAATTCCGTCTTTCTGCGAGGGAGCTTTTCCTGCCTCGAACGGTTAGGACGGGGCTCGCCCAAAAGCACCCGCCAGCCGGAATTACGTGGTGGACAGTATCGAGAATTTTAAAGTGGAACCCGGGGGCCGACGAGTAGCCCCAACAGGCATAGTCCATTAGGGCCCTAACCAGTAAACCCAATATTCGCAAAAGACATGCCCTGTCCGCCCCCCAGAAGTGTTACAAAGAACTTAAGGATATTAATTTTAACATACACTTTTGCGAAATTTTCTGTGACGTGTATCCCCAAATTTTAGTTTAGTATCAAACCCCAAACCCAAAAAACGCAAAAACGGGGGTTTAAATTAAAGTTGCACACCGTTTAGGGTAGAGGGGGATTAGTGCATATTCCACTGCGAAAAAAGTAATGCATTGTTTTTTATCGCAAAAAATTTTGTGCCAGTGCTCGGGCCCAATCACCGAGTTTTTCAATGCAATCTGTAGATGTCGTTCGGAACGGAAAGTTGACCGCCTATAGAAAATCCCCAAGTCTCGCAAAAAGGTGGGGACTGATGGATTAGGTATGCACGAGGTGCACTGTTTTTGCGACTGCAAAGGGGGAAACCGAAAGGACAGATTTGAGGAATCCCGTTTGCAATTCATATGGTCTGTAAAATGTTTTTTACCCGTACTTTAAATGTTCTATCTGAAAAAAAGTTCTGTAAAACCCGGGCAAGTACCTTTAAAACCCCACTCGTGAAGTTGTTGTAAAAAGGGCTAGCGCCACGTTGGTTTTGCTTTCTCTAGGTCAAAGAGTACCCCTATTACGTGCGGGTTTTGCCACATAACCTTCTTGGGTGAAGGGTTTTCCAACGTACGAGGTGGTCGTTGAACCCGTCGCTGTCGAAAACCCCCTGACATTTGTAAGCAAACCCCGAGATTCCAATGCCACTAGGGGCTTATTGACCCTCTTCTAAACAATTTGCAGAAGCAAAATAGTTTGAGATATGGGCGTAAGACCGGTAAAAATTTTTTTTCTTTACCCGGTTTAAAAAGGAATAAAATAGCCTACGCCAGGGCGTCGGGAAAACCTCCCATAAAAATAACGAATTTAGGAAAAAGCAGAAATCTCAAGAGATTTGGCATCAGGGGGATGACATTTTCATTGTGGGGTTTTCTTTGCCCCGGCCCCTTTCCTTAAGGAGTTTATGGCAGTGCGCAATTCCCCAAAATGAAAGGGCCCTTGTAAACCAGTATTTTTCGGAAAAAATGTAAAAACCGTTTTTTGTTGCTTTTCGTCTCCGTTGAAGAAAAAAATGCATCGTTTGCGAGCGTTGCTGCTTACCGACGCAAAGTGATGGCAATCAACGAACCACGTCTGGGTGAAGTAAAAAGCGCCCCTTTTTAAGGATGGCCCCCAAAAGAAAATTGGCGTCCGCAAAAAGACTTATCTTCTTCCACACTGTGCTGGAATTTGTATTATGGGTAATTGTGGAGATATCCCTCCCCGAATTCCTTTTACTCTGTTTTAAAGATGATCGGGCCCTTTGGCCCCTTTAGGCGCTTGAAGGCTATAGTTCTCAGAAGTAGGGTAGTATTTAATTTCTATAAGCTTTTTTCCGGGCTTAAAAATTTCGTCTGCGCATTCTTTTTTCCACCAGGAACAGGTTGGTGACGCTGTTTGCCCGGGAGTCAATGGGATTTTCCGGGTGCAGCATTTGTAAACATTGGCAAACTCAGCCAGAAATTCGTGGGAATGCGAAAACGGGGAATTTTTTCTTTTTGAATGCAGACTCACTCAGGTCGATATTTGCCCCAATCACTTGATGTAATTTCCACGTTTTCTGGCGGAAAAGTTGGTCGGGGTTTTTTCGAAAAAGTATTCAAGTGGAAAGGGGTCACTACCCTAAAATCACCAATGTAAAAACTCCAAGTCCCGGGACAGGATGGGTTGCACATCACAAAATCTATTGCTGAAAGTTTCCAGTGTAAGAAGTAAAATTTTTCAAAATGGTCCGAATTTAAAAGGGAACGTTTGCGTTCTACAAATCGCCACAACATCGCCCCCTCGGGTTTATGTCGTTGAGCCCCGTCTACATGGTGAGCATTAAAAACGCCAGCCAAATAAAAGGTCTCGGGATTGAGCAATAACTGTTATTCCCCTCTAGTAAAATTAAAGATGGCGGTAGGTAATAGAGCAAAAAAATGATAGGAGTGTTTAGATGTGCTTAACTGCAATAATGAAAACGAGAATTTAAAATTTACATGAGTGGGTGCACAGAGTAAAGCCATAAAGGCGACCCCCCTGGCACGGTCACGATTGTACAGACGAAGTATTTATTCACATGATACAACAGCTTAGTGTGATTTATGACGAGTGATTCGAAACATAATGACGCTCGTTCTGTAGAAAATGCGTGGACTGCATTGGCCGACAGTCTCGGCATTGAAGGTAGGTCACCTTAATGGTATTTTTCGACTATATTGGGGCCCCTTTTTAGAATATTTTATTGGCCCAGCTAAATTTCTATTAAAAAATTTTAAATTTTTAGCCCCGACTGTTACCTAGGAAAACTGTATTGACGAAAACAAAGCCAAAAAAATTTATTTAAAAAGGGGTTCTTAGGCCCCTTGAGCTTCATAGGCCCAGGCATTACAAGACAGCCCGGCCTATGCCCTAGTTTGTCCCAAAACAAGGTTTTTTTTCAAAAGGGATGTGGCATATCGATCCCCCTTTGGCCTTTTCCTAACTATTTTTTAAACTTAAAATTTTTTATAGACCCGGGATAAAACCCAGGAATAGACCAATTTCGTATTTGGGAAAGGGAGCTTTTCCCCCAAAACAGTAGGCCTAGACGCCACCCATCCAATGATCAGAACCAAAAGGCGGTGGGATGATTTAGTGTTAAAACCTGTGCCTATCGTTATTGATTTTGAGATAAAATATCGAAGTATACGATTGTATCTAGTTGACGTTGCTCAAACTACTTGGGTCAGGCTCAAGAGGAGAACGTTCGGCAGAGGAAACTAATTTCTGACCCTTGGAGAAGTGGAAGCGCTGCACCTTCCACTACTTCTACGAAGGTGGGACTTGTACATTAACATACTCTTTCTTGAGAAGCATATTGCCACAAGGAAGTAAGATTGTATAGGTCATCTTAGGTAGGGTTCTATACTCTATAGCCTACAAATATACACATTATTGTTCTTAAATGCAAACATAGGACACGTTAAGGTATCATAAATATAAAGACAAGAGTAATATGAAAAAATAGAGAAAAATAAGTAGGCTAACACTATATGTATGGTAAGTATATCAACGGTTCTGTACCAAAACAATATTGAATATAGGCCTAATAAAGATTTTCAATTGGAATTTAATCTAAAATTATAGTGCAATATTTTTAAACTTGTAGTTAGTTAGTTAGTTAGTAATTGTTGTTTTAGGGAAATCAACAGTAGAGTTATCAGTGCCCATGTCAAGTGTATTGGAATCTTCCCAATTTTTCTTTTCCATAAGTGCAAATTATTTTATTTCCAGAGGAAAAGAATTTTGATTGACTGGATATTGCTTAACGTCTCATATTTATGCAACTTGGCTAATCGAGACGAAGGGAGGGACGTAAGGGATGACGCGGGGGGAGCAAGGGGTGGACAGGCCTGTGCTGGTCAGAACCAGCCACAAGCATATGGGAGGGCAGGGGTTCCCCCACGTCGAGGTCGTCTCCGTCTGTGTCATCATCCGTCCGTGTTGTCTTTGTCGTCGCCGTCGGGGAGGTAGTCAAAGGGAAGGGGTTCCCCGACGACGACAGAGGAAGAGAAGAAGGTCCAAGGCTATTTCATAGTCATGGCATGGTAGTCATTAATTAATATAATTATCCTTTTTTCTGGAGTTGTGGAAACAAGACTATCAAGAAACGAAAACTCAACCCGGTTTCAATAATAGCGATTTATGGAATGTAGATAATCCTATCTCCCGGACTTTAACTCCACCCGTCTTTCAACATTCAACTTCAACACCCTCCAACTCCCCCACAAGAACCTACTCACAACTCACAAAAAATTCTTCATGCGCTCTTAAAGATTGATTGATTGGATATTGCTTTACGTCTCATATTTATGCAACTTGGCTAATCGAGACGAAGGGAGAAACGTAAGGGATGACGCGGGGGGACAAGGGGTGGACAAGCCTGTGCTGGTCAGAACCGCCACAAGATATGGGGAGGGCAGGGGTTCCCCGACGTCGAGGTCGTCTCCGCTGTGTCATCATCCGTCCGTTTTTGTCTTTGTCGTCGCCGTCGGGGGGGTAGTTAAAAAAAGGGGCTCCCTGACGCGACCCAGAGCTCGCCATTTTTTTGGGAGTGAAACTCCCCTATTTAGGTCCAAACCGCAAAGGTGAAACCCCCCTATTTCGGTCCAAACCGCGAAAAGGGTGTCGATTGAATTTTGAAGGCATTGTTTTAGACGCGAGGACAAGATTTATGTAAAAGCAGCTTATGTCTCACAAAAATTTTAAAGGGGAATTTGTGAAAAAACGCAAGCATTGAATCATCAACTGAAATGCCCTTCTGTCAGCAGGGGGTCGCCGATGCACATACCCCCCAATGTCCCACAGGCGTGACCCACATCGGTTTTCTATGGGCATGGCAACAAAACCAGTATTGCAGAAATTTCAATGACTCAGACCCCAAGAGCTTCTTGTAAGAGTAGGTGAAGTCTGGAGGGGGGGGACGAAGTGAAGAAAATATGAAGGCTTTATCCTCTCAAAGGTCTATGCAGAAAGTGCAATGTACCGCGCGAAGCCAGGTTCCCCAAGGGGCACAAAATGAAGAACAAGATACGATTTGACTCCCCCTGATTACGACTCTTTGGGATCCCAGTAAAAAGGACCACGAAATCGCGCTACGGGTACCTTTAGGGGGGACTCGGACCTCCGCGCGAGAAAATCGACACTTTATTAAAAATGTGACAACGGGTAATTGTTATATCTCATCACGCGCGACGAGGCCCACACTCAACGGGATGTTGCTTTTGACATTGGTATTGCCAGCTCCAGTACAAGTGCTAGGGCATCCGCCCCCCCATTGGTCAGGTCAATTTTAAAAATTTTGCTGTCTTACTTCTTAAATGACAAAAATAATTACTATAAGAAAAAAAAAATAAAAAAAAAATTACTATCAAAAACGAATTCCTCACTAACTTCCCCCCCCACGCTACCAACCTATCCCTTAATATCCTTCATACCCTATTTTGTACTTTTTAAACTTTGTATTTTTTTATTGGATACCAATCTTTCTTTTAAAATTGCCAAAACTCTTTACCTTGTAAATTTTATACGGTTCTATATAACTTTGTATAAATCTAATTTTTAAATTCAGCCTTAAGGGTCATAAAATTTGACTATTTATAGGCCTACCGTACGGCTATCCCGTACGCAAAAAACACCTTGAAAACTTTCGAGCAAATATTTTAAATTTTTTTTTTTTTCTGTTTTTTAAATGTTAATACAATTAGGTTTGATGAAAGAGAAATAGAAAAATTATTAAATGGTACGAAAAAAATTATTTGAGTTGGTTTGTTTGTTAAATAAAATTTCGCTCGATTAGAAAAATTTTAAATTGGATTGGATATTTCTTTTAAATCTTATATTTATGCACATTTGGCTAAACAGACAAGGGGGGGACGTTAGGGATGAAACGGGGGGACAAGGGGGTGGGCAGGGATTGCTGGTCAAACCTCCAAAAACGTATGGGGAGGGCAGGGGTTCCCCCCCTCGTGGTCGTCTCCGTCTGTGTCATATTTGTCCGTGTTGTCATTTTTGTCGCCGTCGGGGGGGAGTCAAAAGGGGAATTAGAATTGGATTAAACCCCTTTTTTTTCGAGACAGTTTTGGGGATCAAGTCGTTTGGAAGTCCATGTGGAATTGAACCGACGGGCGTTAGAAGGCCAAAAGGGAATTAAGGGCAATTTTTCCAACAGCTCAAACAAACGAAAGCCCACTGGTGTAAATTCTTTTGGACGTAAAAAAATAAGATTTTAAAGGAAGACTTAAACTGCATCTAGGATGGGTTTTTGGGGGTTACCTTTTAACGACGGGCCCCTTAATTAAGCATCAAGTAAATTTTTTCCCTTCCCAAATGAGTAAAGACGGTTCTCCCCGCTTTGCTGTATAGGTTATTAACAGGGCTGGTTTTGGAATGCGTCTGTTGACAATCGAATACTCAATAAAAAAATCGAATGGCGTGTATGTATCCAACTCCCAAAAGTTGAAAGGGCCCACAGAGTTGAAAAAAAAGTAGAAAAGTCCCAATTTGAGCGGATAATGCTTGATTAATTGCAGCATGATAGTTCGGCTGCACCCCATGAAGTTTGCTGAGAGCATGAAATACAAGGATATATTGCATTTTTATTTTAATTGTTAAAGTGGGGGTTTTACAGTTGCTTTTCATCGAAAACCATACCCAAAAAAACTAGAAATGTGGGTAAGAAAGGTTTTTTTCAAATTTAAGATTTTGGGGGCAAGGAATTCCCTTTTACGTATAAAATTAATACATGCCGTTTTTGGGTATGAAAATTTTAAACCCATTTCATTGGACCATGTTTTGAAGGTGTCTGATATTTTAATTGAAGTTGTCTTTCCTGAAATCATGTATAATGCCTTGAATAAAATTTTTAATCGTCTCAAAAAACAAAGACACCACTGGTTCTTTAAAAAAGGAAGTGATCTATTATACTTTTGCAAAAAAATAAAAACTAACCAGAGCCCTTGGGACACTGTTTTTTTTGTGTAAAAGTCCTCGATAAAATTGCCTATTTACCTTTTAATTCTGTTTTGGGGAAAAAAAATTTTCTATAAAAAAATTTGGGATATGACTTTTTATTCCGCATTTTTTTTTTTTTTTTATATTGCTTAACGTCTCATATTTGTGCAACTAGGCTAATCAAAACAAAGGGAGGAACGTAAGGGATGATGCGGGGGACAAGGGGTGGACGACCTGTGCTGGTCAGAACCACGTCGTGGTCGTCTCCGTCGGTGTTATTTTTTATTTCCCGGGCATGTAAAGTTTTTAAAATTCCGTATCTCCATGTCGTGTCATAGGCCTTTTCCAAATCGAAAAAGATGGCAACCGCATGTTGTTTATTTAAAAATGCATCACTTTTATATCCCTCCAATCTGACTAGATGGTCCATAACTGAACGATTGCGCCAGAAACCCGATTGTTCTGGGAGTCAGTAGATTCAGGCTTTCCAATAACCACATCAGTCGTTTGTTTATCATTCTTTCCATTAATTTGCATAAGCAGCTTGTTAGAGATATTGGGCGATAATTTGATGGTTGTTCTTTGCTTTAGCCGGATTTAAGGATAGGGTTATTGTGATTGCTTCTCTCCGCGATTCAGGGAATGTTTCCTCAAACCAGATGCTATTAAACATATTGAGGATATATTTGAGGGAAAATGGCGGCAAGTGCTTTATCATCTCATTGTGGATGTAATCTGGGCCAGGTGCAGAATTTTTAATTGTTCTAGTGAGGTCATAAATGGTCAAAAATGGAATGTTATATGTTTCTGTACCTAATGAATAGAATTGTAAATCGATTCTTTCTGCTTATAACTTCAAGCAACGGAATTGTTTGGTGTAATTGACCAAGCTAGATACGCTAGCGTAATATTCACCAAGTGCGTCTGCAATATTATACTGTGTGTAGTAGTCCAGAGGGGCTACTGAAGGTGTTCCTGCCTGAAATCTTTTTAATCGTACTCCAGACTTTTGCTGCTGGAGTACGGTGAGTTATAGAAGATACGTATTTTTCCCAAACTTGTCTGAAAATTTAACTGACGGTGAATTTGCTAGGTTCCCTAAGTCAAGCTGACGACATGATAGCAATATGAAAGATCTATACATACTTCTGCAACACAAACCTGCCATGGGACAAAATAAGATGCACTCAGGACGAGATAGAAATGGATTGGATATTTTTTAACGTCTCATAATTATGCAACTAGGCTAATCGAGACGAAGGGAGGGACGTTAATTTTGGATTGGATATTACTTAACGTCTCATATTTATGCAACTTGGCTAATCGAGACGAAGGGAGGGACGTAAGGGATGACGCGGGGGGACAAGGGGTAGACAGGCCTGTGCTGGTCAGAACCAGCCACAAGCGTATGGGGAGGGCAAAGGTTCCCCACGTCGTGGTGTCTCCGTCTGTGTCATCCGTCCGTGTTGTCATTGTCGTCGCCGTCGGGGAGGTAGTCAAAGGAAGGGGAAAGTTCCCCAACGACGACCCAGAGATCGCCATTAGTTTCAGGGAAAAAAACTCCCCAATCACGGGCCAAACCACGAGAAGATTGCAAGGATTTTGATTGATTGGATATTGCTTAACGTCTCATATTTACGCAACTTGGCTATTCGAGTTAGTTAGTTAGTTAATGTTGTTTTAGGGCACTCAACAGTAGAGTTATCAGTGCCCATGTGAATTGTATGGGAATCATCCAAATTTTCTTTTTCCATAAATGTGTATAACCACCATGTTTTCTTATTTCCAAGGGGAGGAACGTAAGGGGCGACGCGGGGGGACAAGGGGTGGACAGGCCTGTCCTGGTCAGAACCAGCCACAAGCGTATGGGGAGGGCAGGTGCGCCCCCACGTCATGGTCGTCACCGTCTTGTGTCATCATCCGTCTGTGTTGTCATTGTCGTTGCCGTCGGGGAAGTAGTCAAGGGAAGGGGTTCCCCGACGACGACCCAGAGCACGCCATTAGTATCAGGTAGTGAACTCCCCTATGCACGGGCCAAACCGCGAGAAGTTTGCGAGTTGGAATTTGAATGTTCTTGGCTATTCGAGACGAAGGGAGGACGTAAGGGGTGACGCGGGTGGACAAGGGGTGGACAGGCCTGTGCTGGTCAAAACCATCCACAAGCGAATTGGTAGGACAAAGGTTCCCCCACGTCGTGGTCGTCTCCGTCTGTGTCATCATCCGTCCGTGTTGTCATAGTTGTCGCCGTCGGGGAGGTAGTCACAGGGTACGGGAAAGTTCCCCGACGACGACCTAGAGCTCGCCATTTGTTTCAGAGAGCAAAACTCCCCTTATCACGGGTCGGATCGCGAGAAGGTTGCGAGTTGGAATTTGATAGCCTACTTTGCTTTCAAACACCCGCTTAACCCGGAGAAGGTGAATTGGAAATTCGACCGATAAAATGTGCCGGCAAAAGTTGGCACTCCCCCACCCGGGCAGGAGGCCCGGACATGGAGACGCCTCTTCGGTGAGTACGCGTACATAGCTTGTGATGTGTAATTAAAAGTATTTGTCTGTGTATGGACATTTTTGCTTTTCTATTCTCCATTTGGAAGAGGGGAACGAGGTCCGCGCGTCCATGCTTCAGAAGAAATTGCCAGTAAAATATGCGATCGAGCGATGCGGCCTGCGATTCAACAGGCTCAGACCGCTCCTGAGGCGGACCACGGCATGTCGGGTATGTCGATATGTGGACCAAACTTTGTTGAGGTGGGCGGTGCGGAGGATGGACAAAACGAGACCTCCGCGCCGTCCACGTCTTAATATAGGTTCAAGATATTGCTTTAAGTCTCATATTTATGCAATTTGGCTAATCGAGACGAAGGGAGGGACGTTAGGGATGACGCGGGGGGACAAGGGGTGGACAGGCCTGTGCTGGTCAGAACCAGTTACAAGCATATGGGGAGGGCAGGGGTTCCCCCACGTCGTGGTCGTCTCCGTCTGTGTCATCATCCGTCCGTGTTGTCTTTGTAGTCGCCGTCGGGGAGGTTGTGAAAGCGAAGGGGTTCCCTGACGACGACCCAGAGCTCGCCATTAGTTTCAGGGAGTTAAACTCCCTATTCACAGGCCAAACAGCGAGAAGGTGTCGAGTTGGAATTTGAAGGCCCCTTAATATAGGTTTCCACCAGTTTTAACAGTTTTAGTTGGTTTAGTTTTTAAGATAGTTTAGTTTAGTTAATAGCAGTAAATGATGAATGTAGTCAATTCATTTAAGATGAATTCATCAAGCAGCTAACACTACTTGACAGTAAGAAATCGTTGTTATTTAGAAGATTTTCAAATTTTTAGTAGAGGAAATTGAGGTAGGGTATTTATCACCTAGAATCCGTTGTTGGTTTTGAATCACTTCCTCTCCTTGTGACAAATTCCAGACTATCATCGTTCCTTTAATAATTATAATCTACTGAGGTTATTAACTGTTGCATTGCTCCAATACTTGGCTTATTGGCTGTTTCGTATTCATTGTCACTGCAGTATTACACACACCTGAGTGGCACGACTATTGGTGTTTTGAAATGCTGGTTTGGTTTAGGCAGGAGAAGCAAATATCTCACCTTCCTTTACACAAGGCGTTATTAAATATTTTATTTATATGGTATGGTCTATCGTGTAGTTATTTGACAAACACAATTCCTATATATCTTTTTGATTGTGACGTTCCATTATTCGCGCTCATATTTAATGATTTTTCCCAAAAATGTTATCGAATTCGCCTTTGCCTCAACATGAAATAATTAAAACAATGAATAGAATAACGCAAAAATTAGTATTGGAGTCTATTGTAGATAGTTAGTATCTATCAGAAAAGATAGAATTAGTAGTTTTAGGGCTCTTTAACAGACAAGATTATTCGCGCCTCCAAAATAAAACAATTTCTATAAGTGTTAGTTACCACCATGTATACTTCTTTCCAAGGGGTGTAGGACGTTAGGGATGATGCGGGGGGACAAGGGTGGACAGGCCTGTCCACCTTGGCACTTGGCACTTGGCTAATCGAGACGAAGGGAGAAACGTAAGGGATGACGCGGGGGACAAGATGTGGACAAGCCTGTGCTGGTCAGAACCAGCCACAAGCAGATGGGGTGGGCAGGGGTTCCCCCACGTCGTGGTCGTCTCCGTCTGTGTCATCATCCGTCCGTGTTGTCATTGTCGTCGCCGTCGAGGAGGTAGTGAAAGGGAAGAGGAAAGTTCCCCTAATTTTCTATGAACCATCCATTCCATTATATATATGAGGCCCTAGGTTAGGCCTCATATAGCCTACCACTCTTTGCACATATCTGCAGAGATTAAACTGATTTGTAAAGAAATTTTCTGTATGAAGAATAAAATCTAATCTTTTTTTTTTTTATATGATGCTTAACGTCTCATATTTATGCAACTTGGCTAATCGAGATGAAGGGAGGGACGTATGGGATGACGCGGGAGGACAAGGGGTGGACAGGCCTGTGCTGGTCAGAACCAGTCACAAGCGTATGGGGAGGGCAGGGGTTCCCCCACGTCGTGGTCGTTTCCGTCTTGTGTCATCATCCGTCCGTGTCGTCATTGTCGTCGCCGTCGGGGAGGTAGTCAAAGGGAAGGGGTTCCCCGACGACGACCCAGAGCTCGCCATTAGTTTCAGGGAGAAGAACTCCACTAATCTTATCAATCCAGACACTCTTCAAGATGGCAATTAACGACCGTGACATCCTGGAATTTGACGACTTCATGGAACGTTTAGACGATGAATTGCTTGCAAATGCATTACCGGAAGCTCTCTAATGTTACTTGAGAGACTTGCAAAATCCAGTCGAGTTTTGCTCAAACATCCAGTTTAAGAAGAGATACAGGTTTGACAAGGAATCTCTGATGCAGATGATATACCCACATTTACAAGATCGGTTGCAAAAAGATAACAACAGAAGAACACCCGTTCTTCCCTAGCAAGGGCCGTGATAGTTGCTAGGTATAAGGTAACGTTATCTGTTATTCTTGTTTTGTAGGTATACAAATTGACGTAATTTAAACTTTGATAGGGGATTGAGATACAGGCTACAAATTACAAAGTGATAACAAAATTAATTCATTGAACTGAAACCATATTTCACTAACCCTACTTGATATAATTTCTGGGACTTATGCAAACTAGAAAAGCCGTGCTGTGACTAGTAGGAAAATACAATGTAACAAAGTAATGACCACCAGCTGTAATCTACCATTCATAGAGTGTAGTCTATCGAAATAAATAAATAAATAAATCCGTATTTAGAGTTGATTGATTGATTGGATATTGCTTAACGACTCATATTTATGCAATTTGGCTAATCGTGACGAAGGGAGGGACGTAAGGGTTGACGCGGGGGGACAAGGGGTGGACAGGCCTGTGCTGGTCAGAACCAGCCACAAGCGTATGGGGAAGGCAGAGGTTCCCCCACGTCGTGGTCGTCTTCGTCTGTGTCATCCGTCCGTGTTGTCATTGTCGTCGCCGTCGGGGAGGTAGTCAAAGGGAAGGGGAAAGTTCCCCGACGACGATCCAGAGCTCGCACATTAGTTTCAGAGAGATAAACTCCCCTAATCACGGGCCAAGTTTGACAAGGAATCTCTGATGCAGATGATATACCCACATTTACAAGATCGGTTGCTAAAAGATAACAACAGAAGAACACCCGTTCCTCCCCAGCAAGGGCCGTGATAGTTGCTAGGTATAAGGTAACGCTATCTGTTATTCTTGTTTTGTAGGTATACAAATTGACGTAATTTAAACTTTGATAGGGGATTGAGATACAGGCTACAAATTACAAAGTGATAACAAAATTAATTCATTGAACTGAAACCATATTTCACTAACCCTACTTGATATAATTCCTGGCACTTATGCCAAACTAGAAAAGCCGTGCTGTGACTAGTAGGAAAATGCAATGTAACAAAGTAATGACCACCAGCTGAAATCAACCATTCATAGAGTGTAGTGTATTCAAATAAATAAATAAATCCGTATTTAGAGTTTATTGATTGATTGGATATTGCTTAACGACTCATATTTATGCAATTTGGCTAATCGAGACGAAGGGAGGGACGTAAGGGTTGACGCGGGGGGACAAGGGGTGGACAGGCCTGTGCTGGTCAGAACCAGCCACAAGCGTATGGGGAGGGCAGGGGTTCCCCCACGTCGTGGTCGTCTCCGTCTGTGTCATCATCCGTCCGTGTTGTCATTGTCGTCGCCGTCGGGGAGGTAGTCAAAGGGAAGAGGTTCCCCGACGTCAGGGAGGAACGGTACGCTGGAATTTGATGGCCCCAAAATACACATGAAAACATGTTGGATGTACAAGTAGATGTAGTTCAGAGAGTTCGTGTATCATATCAGTAGGTACTTGAAGAAGGGAATTGTAAATATCTGTTTATTGTTGTTGATGATTTGATTTTGAGCAAAAAGGCTTGACATCTTTAAATTATTTGTACATACATGCATGCTTGGACGGCAGTTCCCTATGGCAAATCGCTTATCTGCCAATTCCATGTCGCACATATTTTTAAACGAGAAGGTTACTTCCCGAAAGCTAGGAATCACTCCAGCAGAAGAGAAAAACACGAAGGAATACTTTAAAAAATTCATCATTTCCAAATCAGGGGGGTGAGACTCGACTGGCCTCGACTTCCGCGTGGTTTTGAATAATCTAATTCCGTCCAAAAAGAAACAATTCCGACATTTGGTAGACTTGAGTTTCTTTTCCGATTTTCGGAATCATTCCGTGACTTGCGTCGTTGTGGCAAGGATTTTAACATTGTTTAGCCAATCGGAAGCCTCGTTATCAAATCCACCGCCATGATTATATAAGAAGAAACTAGCCTGCCGCATATTTATAAGGCAGTGAGTTTTTGTGCAGCCGTGTTTTGTTTTTTATCTTGTGTACGCAAACAACGTCAAATTTTATTTATGTTTGTTAATTTCTATGTTTATAATTATAAACAATAATGGTAACAAAGTATTGTGCAACAATAAACAACTTATAAAGAGTCAAACAAGTGTACTGTGGACCAACAAATCACGAAATATTCCGGTATTTAAGCAAAATATAATGCTATGTTATCGAAATAAAAATGGCAGGATTTTGTTGTTTACAAATTTACGACTGTCGGAAGTGTTTCCGTCAACCAAATAGCAGACGGAATCGAAAGATTCGTTGAGTCTACCGATTGTCGGAATACAGCACGGAAATCAACCAAACCACGCAGATTTTGCGTCGAATCTCACCCCCCAGAACCGGAATACAACGACTTTATGAAGAGATACAAAAACCTCTTCCGCAGCAAGTTCAAGAGTACTATAACGAAAACTGGCATGACATCCGCGCCCAAAGTGTTTTTTGTTTTGTGCGAGGGACTGGTAATTTTTTGAATGACACATTAGAACACACAGAAGACTATCACGGAGAGATGAAGACCTGGACCCAGCCTGATAACCTGGTGGCCGTTCCTAGACGGCCTAGGGGGACGGCACACGGTGCATTGTCTTACATGCCGGTACCAGTGTGGGTGTTTGTGTGCAATGTGCATGAGAGTTTCAGGGAGAAAAAACTCCCGTAATAACGGGCCAAATTACGAGAAGGTTGCGATTTGGAAGACTTTCTCGGCCCAAGTTTTTATGAAAGAAGGAAGGAGACACGGTTGTTTTGTGTAGATGGAAAATTAAATTTTATATTCTTCATTCTGTTTTAGTTATTTTAGTTCTATCGGTTACATGTTTGAGTTGGATTATTGGATATTGCTTTACGTCTCATATTTATGCAACTTGACTAATCGAGACGAAGGGAGGGACGTAAGGGATGACGCGGGGGGACAAGGGGTGGACAGGCCTGTGCTGGTCAGAACCAGCCACAAGCATATGGGGAGGGCAAGGGTTCCCCCACGTCGTGGTCGTCCCGTCTGTGTCATCATCCGTCCGTATTGTCTTTGTCGTCGCCGTCGGGGAGGTAGTCAAAGGGAAGGGGTTCCCCGACGGGTTTGGGCTTGTATGTACTGAGTGGCGTTTCAGATGGATTGGCGGGTTTATTGTTTTTAGTTTTGGAAACTTTTGGATTAACATTGCAACAATGCAAACCAATGTATTGAGAAGTAATAAGTGAAGATAGTGGAAAGTAATAAAAGTTATGCAGGAGATGATGAGTATGATGTTATAGTAGTTGTGGTGTTATCAACCAGGGATGCTTATAAAATGATTGATAAGAAAAATAATATTTGGGTAATGTAGACAGGGTGCTATTAGTTACGTTGGGAGACCTTGTTGCTGGGTGGTTGTTTCGATGTTGAAGTTGGAGAGGAAGAAATCATTGCAATAAATTCATTTTTCTGGAATGTAACTTTAAGATCAGAGAGTTGGTGGTTTGGTGGGGTGGTCCTGGGACTTTTAGGTTTGAAAATGGTAATTGAAAGTCGTCGGCGTGTTAACCAGTTGAAAGGTTTCATTTGTTGTCTGGGTGTCACACGATTGATTGATTGGTTATTGCTTAACGTCTCATATTTTTGCAACTTGGCTAATCGAGACGAAGGGAGGGACGTAAGGGATGACGCGGGGGGACCTTGTTTGGTTGCCAGCCAACCAAAAACAAATGAAAAAATCCAACCTTGCATGTTTCTTGATATTTCTACAAATTTAGTGAAATAATTTCTAAACATTTAAAAATCTTTCTCGCCTTGTAAAATACTGTGTTAGCTTTAAGTTAAACATCTACTTGTTCTCCGATAGGTAAGGAATCTTTCGATTACATTTTTATGCATCATTATTCATTTCTGGCATGTAAATCCGTGTTTTAAAAACTCGGCAAATCTTTTCATATTTTACCAGTGCGTATTTTTAGGCACTACATTTTCACCTCATCCATTTTGCATAAAATTTTACTTTTGAAATCAAACCTGGTTTATAATTTAATGTTACCGGCAATTCTTCTTCTTCTCTTTGTTTTTCCCACATAGGCACGATGCAGCCCAAAGAGAAGGATGCCTCGTCTCGAACCCGAGAGACTGATTCCTCGTCCGACACCTCAGAGACGGACCGACAAGATTACTTCATACCAAATACACCAGTCACGCAAGGCCGCAAAACAGGTATGTCCCGTGGCATGGTCTCGCCATGTACCACCTATGAAAACTCAACAAAATATCAAAACGACCTCACTTTGCCACCACCTGCCAAACGTCCCCGACTAGACGGAAATGTGGTACACATTGGCAAAAAAAGGCGCAATCTTGTTCAGCCCGACCCCAACTCTGCCTTTATGTATCATCCACTTTTACTCGATACCGATTCTACGCAAAACCATCGTCCTTACCCACGACATGCAGTGACCTCGAAAAGCAGAGGTTCGACGAGTATGGTCGTTGATGTCGACTCTGTCGCACCTACTGCACATCAATCAACACCCTCGACAAGTTGCCCCTCTTCCTCGAGCGGTACAAGCAAGGTTGTCCACGTAGGTCAACCTCTGGGTCTTGCCACACAATCGCCTGTCCGTTTCCGTTACGACATTTTCGACCTTCAAAAATTACAACGTTGCGTTTCGAAATGTGTCGGCGTCCAGAGGCCTACGACTGCAACCCTCTCCACCACCACCACCACCATGACGACGACGACGACGACGACTTCTTGTCACACTTACAACAACGTATCGCATGTCTCGTTGCGTTTCGACGAGCTAGTCGCGTCCACGTCGCAATATAGTCTGAATTCGCAAGAGATTGCCGGTCTTGGCACGCAACATGACGAAAACTTGCAAGATTGGCGAGGTGATGATGATGAGGTGGTACCTTTGTTGACCGACCCCGTACCCGACGACGCCGCCGCCGCCGACGACGACGACGACAATTCGACACCACCGACCACCACCCTAGACGCCCATGTCGACGTTGCCACCGACACATTCTTCGACGACGACTACGAGAATGCAATGATGCACGTCGACATTGGCGAGTTGGTTGCGCTCGACGACGCCCGCGCGCCACCCCCTACCTTCACACCTCCCGGTCCGGTGGCTACTTGGCACGGGGTCTCGCCCATGCAACAAGTCGCCGAGCGCACGACGACGACTACAACGACGACGACGACGACAACACCAGAAAGTGTCTATTGGCAATTCGATGAGGTACTCGAGCGATTCGACATGACTGCCGCCGTCTTTCTGCACGAACTCGCAGACACCTCGTACGACGCGGCCTTGTCGGCAATCGACTTGGAAAATTTGCCACCACAACCTGCAACTACTCCAAACGAGTGCGTCGTCGAGACGGCTATTCCGCCGCCCGTTTGTGCGCCTCGTCACCCGCTCCTGGACGTGACGGTGGTTGCCGAACAAGATAGTGGTCCGAGACGCGAGTCACGTGCACGTCGAGCGCTAAACTTTGACGGTATGGATGTGGACTGTGTCTCGGTCGCATCTTCGTCACGAGTCTCTAAAAAACCTTCATCCCGGTACTGTTTTCGAAACAGAAGTCGGCCAAAACGGCTATCCTTACGTGGTTCCTCTCGGTATGGAATTCATACCATACATTGCGACCGACAATGCCGACAAAGAAGAAACGCACGTCCACTCTGGCAGCGGCGCCCCGATCGACAACAACGTCGGCGGCAAAATCGACAACCACCCCCCCGGACAAGACATTGTAATCGACACTACCGACGACGACCAAACCAACAATGATGACGACCTAGACACCGCACCCGACGACGACGACGATGACGATGACGACTACGACGACGACATCAATGACGGCCACTCTGACAACGAAGCCGCAACCGACGATGCCGACGGCAAACCGACAACCACCCCGACCAAGACGTCGCAACCTACAACAACAATGTCAATCAAGACGCCACCTCCAGCAACGACAATGTTGACGTCATGGACCTAGATGACGATGCACTCGTCCATGACGACGTTGTAATCGACCAAGGAGGTGAATTTGAACAAGCCTACGTAATCGACAATAATGTCGACTTGGTTGATGATGTGATGATGATGATGATGATGATGATGATGATGACGACGACGACGACGACGACGACGACGGATTCGACAACGACGCCGAATTTGACGACGACTACGAATTGGATCAAGACGATTTTTTCGATCAAGTCGAAGACGTAGACTATGAACTAGACGACGACATTGTTTTGGCCGACGAAATGGACCAAGACGACTTTTTCGACCACGCCGACGACAACGACATTGACCAAGACGACGACGACGACGACGACAACCATGTTGGTGTACCTCTTGTCGTGGTTGTTGCCCAAGACGACGAATCATCGCAAGCTCTACCTCACAACAACAACAACAACAACAACAACAACAACAACAACAACAACAACAACAACAACGACAACGTCCCTCTGCAGGAAGCGATGGAAATCGACAACACCGACGAGACTCCCCTCGCGGCCAATGTCGTGGCACCCGCACGTCCTGTTGTGCCTCGGTTGCGCAGACTAAACCGCACAACATGATGGCCAGACGTATGCCCGACGCCGACTTGCTACCCTATAGCGTAGGCGCAATGGACAGTGTTTGTCGGCATTGCGCAGCACAACACTTTCTCGGCGAGTCGAACGCGCAAAGACAACATTTCGAGTGTTGCATGAACGGTTCGGTTCGGTTACCCGCACTGGGCGAGCCACACCCGACGATGCGTCGTCTGTGCGAGGAGCAGACCGAAAAGGCGATACACTTTCGGGCGCACTCGATAGCATACAATTCGGAAATGTCTTTTGCCTCGTTCCACTCGGCCCCCACTGATTCGCCGCCGTCGACAACGCTCCTCGCGCCTACGCGGTCCACGGTCAGGTACACCATTCTGTGCCCGACATGGACCCGCAAAATGGCGACGGCGTGCGACGCTATTGTCAACTCTATCTGCTAGACTCTTCAGAGGCGACTACGGCGCGCGTCACTCGTCGCGACAACTGTCAACGTCGGGTACTAGAGTGTCTGGACGAAATGATTCGTACGGTAAACCCGTACTTTGCCGACCACATGCTACAGACGGAGCGGTTGCTTCTTCCGCGCAACAACGACGACGTCGTCTTGGCATTCGGACGAGACGACGCGACGACGCTGCAACGTAGAGAGGTTCGAGCCAACGCGATACCGGAACCGGCAAACGCAGTGTCTTGTCTCGTGGGCGGAGACTCTTATCCCTTTGGCTTGGACGTGCGAGTGCAATGGCGCGGCCGAGACTATTACAACGTAAACAACGTTTGTCCGCAGCTCGATGCGATGGTGTTTACGCCATTGCACCCGCACGGCCAGGACTGGGATGGCATCCGTACATTGCGCGGTTCGACGCGCAAGGCAATGTTTCTCCTGTACAGTTTTATGCGTACATTCTCCTGTCAGTTTTATGCGTACGGAATGGCAGTGAGACTCGACTTTTTCTCGCCTCTCCATCGTTGCGGCGCGCTGTTCCAACAGTACGTTGTGCACGGCTTTCTCCGCGCCGAGGCCGCTCGTCTGTTGTACATACGCAACAACCAGACGCTACTGCGCCACCGAGTACACGTCGCTGCGCGCCCACGTCGAAAACGTTGCCAACGCGGCCGGCGGTGTGGTTGGCACGCTGGTCGTGTTGCCGGCCACCTTTTACGACGGGCCTCGCCATCGACGAGACGCCCACCTCGACACTCTGGCCATCCTGCGATCTCGTGGCAAACCCAGCATGTTTGTCACGTTCACGTGCAACCTCAGGTGGCCCGAGATCCTAGCCAACCTTCCTCCAAACACGGATCCGCTCGACCGACCCGACATTGTTACACGCGTGTTTCACCTCAAACTACTCGAGTTTGTGCGTGAGATTTACACAAATCAGGTGCTAGGTCTGGTCGACGCGTACGTCTACACGGGAGAGTAGAGTCGCCGGGGTTCACCGCACGCCCACTTTATCCTCGTGCTGGCCGCCCGACATCAACTACGCGACGCGGTCGCCGTGGACGAGGTGGCGTGCGCCGAGCTACCGGATCGACTCGCACATCCGCACATCTACGAGCTCGTCACGCGGCACAAGCCGTGCGAGGGCGAATCGTCGAGTCCGTGTAGCGACTATGGTACCGGCAACTGTAACCGGGACTATCCGAAAGAGTTTCGCCAGCACACCGCGATGGTCAACAGCGTGGTCCACCACAGACGGCGGCGAGACGGCGTCAGACATCGGTTTGCCGGCGGCATGTATGCAGACATCAGGCACGTAATACCCTACAATGCGTACCTGTTGACTCTGTTCGAGGCTCACGTCAACGTGCACGTGTGCACCTCGTTTGCACTTGCCTACTACATGTTCAAGTTGGACGCGGCGCGCGACACGAGTTTCGCCACGGTCGAGGTACGCGACAACGTCACTGGCGACGTGGTGGTGCATCACGACGAGATTTTGCGTTTCATCGAAGGCAGTGTGCTCTACCGAGGCGGCTTGGCGCACCTTCAAATACCGCGTCCACGACAGCAACATTAGCGTCACCAATCTGGACATCCATCTCGAAGGCGCCCAACGAGTCTACCACGAAGAGCGCGAACTCGAGACCGCACGCGGACGCGACACACACCTCACCGCGTGGATGGCGCTCAACGTACTCGAACCTCGCGCCTCGCACAGGCTCTACACTCGCGTGGTGAAAACACACACGTGGGAAAGAACCCGACGTGTTTGGCGTCCACGCGTCAAGGGAGGCGACAATGCGATCGCGCGGATGCCATTCGTGATGCGCTCCAACGTGGACCTCTATCACCTGGGTGTGTTGTTGTCGCAAGTCAGAGAACAACCTCCTTTGCCGACCTCAAGACTGTCGACGGCCTTGTCCACGAGACGTTTTGCCAGCGTGTCTTGCCCGCAACCTCTTGCACAACCAGGGAGAATACCTGTTGGCGACCGCCCAGTCCGTCGGGGTGGCCGACGCCCGGCAACTTTGACGCCTGGTGGCGACCATAGTGTCACGTTTCACTCCCGCACGGCAACGTCGACGTCGCACTCGAACGCGTTGCCCATCTCCTCGACACAGACAACGTTGCCTCGTACGGACTGCCCGCTCATCTGATTCCACCTTCTCTGCCCGTCGTGCGCAACTTGCTCGCCGAACGACGAGACTACAAGCAAATGTACGTCACTCTGAACGCTCGTCAACGAGCCCTCGTCGACGCCGTCCTCGTGGCCCTTGACGATCAAGACGTGACTCTCCCCAAGTGTTTCTACCTGGACGGAGCGGGAGGCACTGGCTAGACATACGTGCACGCGACGCTGATGAACGCGGCGAGGGCACGCGACCTCGAGGCGGTGGCCAGCGCCTGGTCGGGTATCGCCTCGCAATTGACGACTGGTGATGGGCGGAGCGCTAAGTCACGTGACGAGAAGGTGGGATAAATCCTCATTTCGCAAGCTGACGCCTGCTGAACGGCGCAACACTTATCACGCTCTAACTTTGTTTCCATTCGACATTTGGACAAAACCTTTAGAATAGTATGTAGCAAACATATCATTTCTTCTCATAGTGATTATCTCGAATTTTTAGACACATCCGTAAATTTGGTATATCGATGTACGTATTATACATGAAAAAAATATCAAAGATTATAACTTCCCTCATCTTCAATTGACAAAAAACTACTGTTCGGATTTCGACATGATATCTTTTTAAATATGCATCAGACTATTTAACAAAGAAATAAATCAACTTTCTAGATAGAAAGTGCACTGAACGAAAATTTTCAGCATAGAGTAATATGCAGAGTGTAGTTTTTCACGGCTCACCCGCACGTCAAAAGTGCGTATTTGTTATGAAAACACACACCTTGCATATAAGTCTATGCTGTGAATTTTCGTTCAGTGCACTTTATATCTAGAAAGTTAATTTATTTCTTGTCTTAAGAGTCAGATGCATACTTTGAATGAGGTCTTGTTGAAATCCGATTGAAAGTTATTTGTCAAATAGAAGTTGACAAAACTTATAATTTTAAATATTTTTTCCATGTATAATACGTACATCGATATAACAAGTTTACGGCTGTGTCTAAAAATTCGAGATCATCACTTTTAGAAGGAATTATATGTTAACTACGTATTATTCCAAAGGTTTTTTCCAAATTATGAATAGAATAAAAGTTAGAGCGTGATAAGTGTTGCGCCGTTCAGCAGGCGTCATCTTGCTGAATGAGGATCTATCCCACATCATTCCGCCACGTTGCTTCGTGACGTCAGGGGGCGGGTAAATCACTAGTCGTCAATTGTTCCCCGACGGTGTGACTTGTCACTCGGTTGATTGATTGATTGGATATTGCTTAACGTCTCATATTTATGCAACTAGGCTAATCGAGACGAAGGGAGGGACGTAAGGGGTGACGCGGGGGGAAAAGGGGTGGACAGGCCTGTGCTGGTCAGAACCAGCCACAAGCGTATGGGGAGAGCAGGGATTTCCCCACGTCTTGGTCGTCTCCGTCTGCGTCATCATCCGTCCGTGTTGTCTTTGTCGTCGCCATCGGGGAGGTAGTCAAAGGGAAGGGGTTCCCCGACGACGACCCAGAGCTCGCCATTAGTTTCAGGGAGTGAAACTCCCCTATTCACGGTCCAAACTGCGAGAAGGTGTCGAGTTGGAATTTGAAGGCCCGAAAAATCGGTAAAAGATTGATTACTTTTGTCATAACATTAGGCCATGGTCTTGTTATACTGTGACCTCATATTGTCTATGTAAAGTACGAGTCTCTTCAATCTAAAACTTGTATAAATCCATCTTGTAAATCCAGTATGCAGTGACTTCTTAAAATGTATAAAATGATTCAAGTAGGCAGTAATTGTCAGTTGAGTTGTTTGTTTACACTTATTAGCAAGTTTCAGAAGGCTGTATTTCTCACTTATGTTTTAAAAAGATAAGATAATTATCTGATTTAAATTTGTAATAATGTTCTGATAATGGTAACTAGGGAAACGCCAAAGTCGTTGTTAAACGAGTGAGTGAGCCATGTGTTGAGTACCCGGTTAGATTACTTTTCTTCCCCCTACCTTAGGCCTACCTAGCCCATAATAGGCTAGAGAGGCGCATTATGACCTTACAGTTGACGCGCCCGTCCCCGTATACCAACTAAACTTTAAAAAATTATTATTGATGCGAATATAATTATCAAACTTAAATGCAAATGTTCCCGGGTACTCACCACATGACTCGCTCACTCGTCTTACTACGACTTTGGCGTTTCCCTAGTCTAGTTGGCTAAGGCGCCCTTGTAGCCGAAATGTGAAAGAAGTGGGTTCAATCCCCTGGTCGGGAAAGATTTGTAATTTCTAGATTGTATATCAAAAATAATTAAACATGTTTTGAAATGCATATAACGCAGTGTAGTCCATCATCTGTGGCAAAAGGGCCTACTATGGCAAACATAGCCAGTACGAAATACGTGAAAATATTGCAAGGTTAACTCGATCTACGAGCGGAATTTGGAGGTACCTTGACGTTCAACATTCGACAGACCTCGCATGGGCACGGCATTTCACGGCGAGGCGAATAACAAACAAAAAATATATTTTCAAAATCTAACACATTGTCGTTAAAATAATTTCTAAACATTGGAAGTCTATTTTTCAGTTTATTATTTCTTGTAGGTTTAAATCGCAATGAATCTTGCTGATTTTGTTAGCAGTTCTCAATAAACTCGTACCGGATGTCTGTTTAAAATTTCAGCGTAATCTGTTCAGCGATTCGGATGATTTTCAACGGACACACACGCACACACGCACGCACGCAGAAAAACAATAAGGGCCGTTTAAGTCGAATGGATATCACTACGTTCGCTACGCTCACTCGTTCAATTAAAGGTAAATATAGCAAATTTAAATTTATAAAAAATAAGTAAATATTAAAAAGTGTTTTATGTGATGTGTAAAAAATATACAAAAATCTGGAACTTTAAATCAATGATTTGGTAAATGAACAGTTTGGCCATCTTGGAAAACATTTAGTATGGGTTCAGATCAAGGAGTTTGGCTCTAATGAAACAAAGCTAAAGTGATTCTTTTAACATTAATTTCTTTTCTTAGTTTATGTGTCTACAACTTGGCAACTAGTCATATACTTTTAAGAACATTAAAAGAACAATTAAAAAAGACTGGAAGTGTAAAGGCTATCAAGAGAAGACTACAGATGGATGAAATATGACAGACTCAAGTACAACATTCGTGGGTGAAAAGCTTCTGGACTACAAAGATGGTTGTATGATATGAACTTTCATGGCCAATGTAGTCATTAGACATCAGATAAATTTAAATAAATATTTGCTATATTCTTTCTTTGTAAAATAAAATGTCTAATGCTCTCAGAATTTGTAAGCCATTAGTGTGTTTGCTCATTGACTGTGTAGGCAAGCCGAGGTGGGTTATGTTTAAAAACCTTCTATCGGTAGGACTCAAGTAGTATTTGAAAAAAAAAAGTAAGTATTTATACTTTCACACCCACAACAATACTCCCTCTTTCAGTCCCCTGGTGCGTCTGGAATCTGTTATCATTCCCCGCTCCAGCTCGGTTAAAGTACTAGGCCTAACACTTACAGAAACCGTGACTGGTTCACCCACTGTGATCTCGTTGCAAACAAAAGTCTAACAGGCTGTTACTTAATTAGAAAGCTGAAACCAATCATCCACCCCCATGTACTTTTACTTGTCTATTTCGCACATATCAACTCTCACCTATCATATGGCCTGCTGTTTTGGGGAGGTTCTCATCATGCCCATAGGATCTTCATTCTCCAAAAGAGAGCCATTAGAATCATAGCCGGTGTCTCAAGACGGCACTCATGTAGGGATCTTTTCAAAAAGCTTGGAGTTCTTACGCTAGCATGCACCCTCATACAAACAGCTGCTATATTTGTCCGCTCCAACGTAAATCTCTTTCCTCTTAATGAGTCAGTGCACTCCCATAATACCAGAGCCGCCCTCCACATCCACCTCCCAGCCCACAATCTGTCTCTTTTTTCACAAGGCCCCGAATACTTAGCCTCCATCCTCTATAACAAACTTCCAAACCCCATCAAAACCTGCCCCACACTACATTTCTTTAAACATCACCTTAAATTATTCCTCACTGCCAAAAGTTTTTACTCCATTAGAGAATACCTCAGTGAGTGAATCTCCTTACTTCAACTGGCTTAGGCCTATGCCGTGGCCTAGTATTAATCACCTATTCTCAAATTATTTGTGTACTGGGTAACTCTCTGGTATTATATTGTACTCCTATTAATGGGTACTGACAGTCCAAACCAGTGTGCCCTGGTATGGCTAAATTAGTATGTATATATTTTGTATATTTGCTTAGTGCTTAATGCTTAATGTAGCTCTTTCATTGTATATTACCTAATTGTTAATACCTAATTTAGTCACTGGGGCCTATCCTAGTTTAACATAATCTTGACGATGCCTATATGTATACATTGTATAGATCAAATGGTAAATAAATACCTCTACTCTACTCATTTGAGTTGAGGAGGTATACGTATCGTTAAAATTTTGGCGGCCCAACTTTAGTGGTCGTACTGGAGATAATGCCCACGCAGATATTAGGGGTCTCAAATACACACTTGGCTACAAATAAACCTAGGCTTTGAGATAATGGCTAGCCCAATTTGAAGGTGTTGCTATTGATGAAATAGAGCTAGGGTTGCAAAATGTAGAAAGAACAGAGTCGGGACAGAGGATAGTGTTTAAGATGTGCACATGGCAACCGAGGTGACCAGCACTTCAACGGAGGACAGTTGGGAGTTAAGTCCAGAATAAGTTTTTAATGAATTTCTTGGAGCCCAAAACTAAGTAGCTTGGAAATAAAATGGGTACAATGGAAATAGCATTAAAAATGAAGTGGGTAAGATTATGGACGAGAAACTAGAGGAAGTTAAACATGAAATCGATAAGGTAAATAAACGAGTGGATGTCATCCAAAGTGGATTAGAAGAAAAATATGACAGACTTTTCTACACCTTAGAAAAAAAATCATAGAGGGTGCAGCTAAAGCAACTGAAGATGTTGAGGACATAGAAGTCAAAGTAGATGGTGCTATGGAATTGATAAGGGATATCCATGTCAAATTGATGATAATGGCAAGAAATTAGAGGAAGTACGAAAAGAAGTCTCACAAGTAAAGAAAAGCGAGAATTAGATAATAAAGACTTAACAGAAACTTGTAATGGTCAAAATTCTACTATTCAACCAATACAAAGAAGATGAAAATTGCTATTCTAACCAATAAAAAAAAGATTCGAGATTTGGAAACTCAAGGGGTAACAGCCGTTACGGGAACTACCGTTTATGCAAACGATAGCGGTGTAGGAGACCAACTACTCAGAGAGGGCATAAATATTCATGGGAGATGGGGGTATTCATCCCAAAATTGAATGTCTGAACTTGTTAGAAAGCCGATTCAAAAAACTATTCCGGTAAATAACAACAGGAGGTTGGCGTTCCTCTACAATGTTTGAAGGGTCAATGCATACCATGGATGCGGGATATGAGTTTGATTCCTTTAAAGATTTCAAAGAAAAAAAAAATTAATCATTTTTGGGGGGGACAACGCTCAGATGTTCTAAGGGGGGCCTAAGCCCCGACTAAAATAACGAACTGATGAGAGTTTCAAAGTAAACAATTCTTATTATGGTAGTAAGTAAGTTAATGCTGTTTTATGACAATCAATATTAGAGTTATCAGTCCCAGTAAAATGCATTATTTGGAAACGTTTTACAATCTGTAAGATATTAAAAAACATGGTCTAGTTTTTTGGAAACTTCTGATAAAATTTATTTGGGGGGACTCCCATCAGTGATTTGCAAAGCATCATCTGGATAGCCAACCCGTATCTGTTTTTACTCCGTATTTGTAATAAGTTCATAATCTGGGTTCATTTTATATGATCACTTTATTAATTATTTTATAAATCATGTACAAATACATCTTAGTTCTAGAACAAACTGTCTCTCTGACTGACGCCATTCCAGGTGCTTCTCCAATCCCTGTGCTCCATGATACCAACCTTATGCATCTCACATCCCTAGGCTGTTCCCAACTGTTACATATTATACTAAACTCATTACAGTTTTTAATCAATTTGCACAGTCGGATGCAATCTATATAATAGGTAGTGCTTGCATAGGTATATAAATTTGTTAAAAGCTCTACTATATTTGTAGACCTAATTAGTAGTTTTAGGTAGCTTTAACGGCAAGATTATTTTAAACCTTGACCTGTGGTGTAAATAAATATATTAATACAAAAATAATATAATGAAAATTCTTGTAGTCCGTTTGTCAACGGTTTTTATCCTCTTTCTCCTTTCCTATGTTCTCTTAACCACATACCTATCCTATTTCCAGGTTTAACTAGCTAAAGGGAAACATCTATGCAAGATATTGCATGGCAATATAGTTTGGGAGAGAGTAAGTAACAACTAACAAAGATCATTCGAGATACCTGCAATACCAAATGGACTACATTGTGTCCAGATTACCATCGCTGCCCCAACATGGAGCAATGGCAGCACATCAGTGAACATTTTTTTATCGAGATGGAATATACCGAATTGATTGTTGCGCTGAACGACAAACACAATACAATTTGCGATGCCCCAAAAACTACGGGGTTCTCAAATTTCAACTATAAAAAACACCACAGTATCATCCTAATGGATGTTGCGATTCACTATCTCGGTTTACACTGATTAACATTGGGGTGATGGTTCACATGGCGACCTTGCAGTGTTCCTGAGCGCTTAAACTCGCCTCCGTTCTAGCCTCAGCATACCCTGAACTTGAAGTTCCTAGGATGGCAAGGCTTTTAAACACAGACCAACAACTTCCACACTTTATTCTGGAGGATGAAGGTTTCCACTCCGCACAAACATCATGAGGTTCCCTGGACGACTTCTTGACGATGCAACACGCATTTTTAATTATATATCGTCGCGAGGTAGAAGGATCATAGAAAATGCGTTCGGGAGACTTTGTTCCCGCTGGTTCATTTTCTTAAGGCCCATAATTGCGTCCGTTGAGACAGCTGATTCAATGTGAAGGCGGCTGTATGTCCGCACAATCTTCTCAAGTCGGACGAACAGTCTTTGCAAGTCCAAGAGCAATTGTGTATTATCCACCAAATAATGTTGATCGCGAGGGTGGCGAAGGGATTGTTTTTAGGAAGCGTGGAGAGCCCGATTTTATTATTGGATATTGCTTAACGTCTCATATTTATGCAACTTGGCTAATCGAGACGAAGGGAGGGATGTAAGGGATGAAGCGGGGGGACAAGGGGTGGACAGGCCTGTGCTGGTCAGAACCAGCCATAATCGTATGGGGAGGGCAGGGGTTCCCCCACGTCGTGGTCGTTTAGGAGAGTAGACGTTATTATTGCGTGTGACGTTACCAGGGAAAACCCCAATACCATACAGCAAGTGTTACGGAGAAAAGATGTAAGTATATTAAAATTTAACAAGTGATTTCCATCTTATAGAGCAATTATCAATTATGAAACCTAGAAAGATTTATCTCAAACTGGTTACCTCAGGAATTACAGCGCGCTAGAAATTTATACAATCGAATTATAGTCCCTGCTTATCTATTGTATCACATGCAATGTATAACGCCTGTGTAGATAGTATAGTTCCTCGGTCGCTTCCCTTGCCCAAGTGTCAATCTCATCTGCGTCGCATTCCCTTTGTAGGAGTAGGACATAGTGATAGTCAAGAAACTCCTCTCCCGCATACAACGTCTGATGAACTTGGGCTGTTGGACGAGCTCAAGCAAACCAGGCTTTGACGCAGAATGCAAAGGTTTAGTCTGCATCACTTGGAAGGTCGATCGTTTGTCCTATCAAGTTGTGATTTGCACCCTAATGGCAAGTAAGAATGTGTGATCGTCGCTTTTAGAGCACTTTTATCAAATGCTTATTTTTTAGTAACGGACAATAAATATGCCACCAAATGGGAAGTTTGACATAATTTTCCAAGATTGTGTAGGCGACTATTTCTTTAAATCTTTAGGCCTAAATGTGCTCAGATAGCGACTTGCGCTCATCCATCACACAAAATAAGTCGGGAGGGGCAGAAGGGGGAGGTGATCCAGAAGTATGAGAAACTACCAGGATTTGCAGATCAAGCGGATTTTTAACATGTAAAAAAAGTTGAACAGGCTCGAGCAACCGTCTTAACTGATCACGTGACGACTTGGCACAGTCAGCTATAAGTCTTATCAGTCTCTCAATGTTGGGCCAATACGTACGGTTTATTTAGTATAGTTTAAATGCTCTTGAGTCCTGTATTGTGACAAGCCGACCCCCGCCGGCCCGCTAGGCATGTGGAGTGGAGGGGATGGTTAGCTTCGGGCGAACCAAAAATGAGACGCGGAGGTTAGTTGGGGAGTGCGCGTCCTCCCAGGCGCATCTTTGCTTAGCTATTATCGGTGTGTTTGTGTGGTGTGTGTCTTATAATAAATAACCATTGATTAACATCAATCGCGTACTCTTGTCCCTAGTTCCCTACATGCTACATCCCCAGTTATAGTCGTTGCCGTGTGGACTGTGGAGTGTGGACCCATTACAGTCCTGATTTAAGTGTTGTAGCAGTAAAGACACGTCAAAGCTCAATTATCCGCACTAAAACTGATTAAACATTAGTCAGAGGGAGGGTGTGGACCGTTTAATGTTACAAAACGAAAACACTAGAGCATAATTAAAAGATATATCTTCTGTTGGGTGGTAAAGTGCTAGAGGTTTTGACCAAGGGAAGAGGGAGAGAACGTGTCTAAAAATCTCTCTGCGGAGAAAATAATAATTATATGTTTATTATTGTTCAAAATAATAGGATTAACTTAGTGGATGCATTGATTATCCACCAGCAGCCATTCGTTTGATGTTGGCCTATTGAAAATCAGTGTTGTTACTTATCTAGATAAAATTATCTAGATAACTTATCTAAGTTTTTGGTTGTTGATTGATTGGATATTGTTTAACGTCTCATATTTATGCAACTTGGCTAATCGAGACGAAGGGTGGGACGTAAGGGATGACGCGGGGGGACAAGGGGTGGACAGGCCTGTGCTGGTCAAAACCAGCCACAAGCATATGGGGAGGGCAGGGGTTCCCCCACGTCGTGGTCGTCTCCGTCTTGTGTCATCATCCGTCCATGTTGTCATTGTCGTCGCCGTCGGGGAGGTTGTCAAAGGGAAGGGGTTCCCCGACGACGACATCTTTTTCAATTATCTAGATGTAATAAAGTTTATCTTATCTAAGCCTTTAAAGCTTTTAGATTTTTTAAGATAAAACAGTTACCTAACAATACTTTAGAAACAATATAATAATAAATCACTTTAAAAAAAACTTCTTCTGGTTTATTTCATTATGTTTTTCATAGAATCCGCATATTTAAAAATGGCGGCAAAAGCTGGAAAATAAATAAGCTTTTCTGAGATATTTATTATCTTTTATCTAATCAAAATTATCTGAATAATTATTTGTATCTATTATCTTTTATCTAGATATTTTTTACAGCTTATCATCTATCTTATCTAGACACATTTTTGGAGGATAATCTTTATCTTCATCTAGATAAAAAATAAATTATCTAGTCACAACACTATTGATAATTGACATACTGTACTCGCCTACAATGGATCAAAGAGAAATATCGAGTCTCAACGACCAGTACATTCAGAAATATTTTCATTACAGGTTCGCATACATCACACTTACAACAGTGTTAAAAACGCAGCTGACAAGGCACTTCAATTGTCCATAAGGAAGTTCGCAGACCGCTACGGTAGAGCTAGCTAGCCAGGATTTTTGCCAAGAAATCCAAGAAAGAAAGAAAAGAAGAAGCGTCTGCCAAGAAATCCTGGACATCACGGGCCGGTAAGACTAGATTATAGCTGGTTATGAATGTTTCATTCTGCTTAAATCTGAGCCACTAGGCGTGTGTGCACATCATGGCAGTTTGTGGAGGGGGGTGCTAAATGTACGAATATGTACAGGTTGAAATGCACTGTCTAAAAGCTTTTCCAGACTTGTTTTTGGCTTCTTCTGAATACATATTTCTCCATTGCGTTATTTGTATTTAATTTAACTAAAGTGACACCGATGATGGCGGTGGCGTAAAAAGCATTGTTTGTTTGGGGGAAAACATTTTTGTGCTCAACGGTTTAGCACGACTAGTGAAAGGGGTGTGTCGGTAGAGTCAGTGGTGTCATACACAATCAAAATGTGTGTATACGCTCTTAACTGGGTAAAGTAGATTATTGTTTATAATGGGCGGCCTTGGGGTTTGAGATGTGGGGCCCCCCCGGGGGGGCACCCCGTAATGCGGGTCTGGTCGCACAGACAAGGAATTGTTTTTTATTATTATAAGTGTGATTTTAGTATACGATTTTTAAAGACGAAGTCTTTATAAAAGATGTATGAAAAATTGCAAAAGAATCCCACGAAAATACATTGTGAAGCTGACTATATATATTGCCAGCCGTGAGGCCCAGGTTTTGGCATCTTGTGTATGGAGTTATCACTTTATTGTCGTTGTGTGTTGTTGCTGTGTAGTGTTGTGTTGAAGTTTGTTGTGAATGTTATTACTGATATTGGTTGAAAGGGTTTTAGAGCTGTTTCATAGACAAAATTTGAGTATCTTCATTCAAATCTAGTTTATTTGACCGGAGCCAGTTAGATATAATGGCAATTACAATATTAAAGAGTAATGTTAATATGTCATTATTATAGAACTTGTAATGACATTTGCTATTATTACCAGCAAAACAATTTAAACATGAGCCCAATAAAGTAGTTGGGTGCCTAATGCTTTGAAACCGTAAAGGGCAGGTCATTTATAAGGACAAGGAACAGTAGGGATACTAGAACAGAGCCTAGGGCCTATGTTGTTCGCTAAAGCCACTTCGCACAACAATAATATAATATTATAACAAGTGACGTCATCTTAAATTCTCGTATTTTGTATTTTTTTTCAATTAAAGTCCAAATTTGTAGGGGGAATAAGCTTTCTTTTGCTAAATTGATATAGTCTTCGAGGATAACGTAGTGACTGCAGATAACAACAAAGTTACAAAGCCATTTCCTGTCAATTGTGCATACGAAGACCGTGCCTAAAAATGTCTTCTTTTCTTGATTGACTACATACATACAATTTTGATACATCATTGAGTAAGCTTCAATTATTATTTATAATTATTATTATCTTTCACCCCATGCACATTTTTGTTTAAGGTGATTGAAGACTTTGCCGCACTCTTCCGAAATCAAAATATGAGCGATGTTATTTTGAAAGTAGAAGGACTAGACATACCGGCGCACAAACTGATACTTGCTGCACGGAGCACAGTACTTGCTGCAATGTTTAATTCAGGCATGGCCGAAAGTAACAGCAAGGAGGTCGTGATACCAGAGATTAAGTTCAGTGTCATGAATGAATTAGTAAAATTCATCTACACAGGTGCTAAACCTAGCTTTTTGTTAACATCAACGCCTTACCTCATGATGGCTGCTGCTGACAGGGTAAATCTCAATAGTTACTTATCACAGTCAGAAAATATGACCAAAACCAATTAGTCATAGAATAGAGCTGGCTTACAAAGTGATCTCCGTCCTCTGTGCCTCGAATGCTTATATGCTGCCTCGTTTTTTGGATTGGATATTGATTGATTGATTGGATATTGCTTAACGTCTCATATTTATGCAACTTGGCTAATCAAGACGAAGGGAGGGACGTAAGGGATGACGCGGGGGGAAAAGGGGTGGACAGGCTTGTGCTGGTCAGAACCAGCCACAAGCGTATGGGGAGGGCTGGGGTTCCCCCACGTCGTGGTCGTCTCCGTCTATGTCATCATCCGTTTGTGTTGTCATTGTCTTCGCCGTCGGGGAGGTCATCAAAGGGAAGGGGAAAGTTCCCCGACAACGACCCAGTAAGCTAGTTAGTTAGTTGGGGTTGTAGGGCACAATTGATTGGATATTGCTTTACGTATCATATTCAGTAAAGTTATCAGTGCCCATCAAATTTTCTGATTGCTAAATTTATATGAATTTCAAATTGAATTTAAAAGGTTTACTTTACGTTAGAAATAAATAAAATTATCGCTTGTCGTAGAGTTGTCTGAAAAAATTTCTCTGAGGGAAGGTTTTAATTTAATTGAACGAGTAAGCGTAGCGAACGGAGTGATCTCCATTCGACTTAAACGGCCCTTAACGTTTTTCTGCGTGCGTGTGTGTACATCGAAAATCAGCCGAATCGCTGAACAGATTGCGCTGAAATTTTAAACAGACATCCGGTACGAGTTTATTGAGAACTGTTAACAAAATCAGCTAGATCCATTGCGATTTAAACCTACAATAAACAAAATGTGATTTTTTTAAATATTGGTTGCAATTGTTTAGATTTTCCATTTGTAAAATAGGCCACAGCCTGCGATATAAAAACAATTCAGATAGTCGCTATCAGTTTAAATATCTCGAAGTCAGTGTCATTTTATTTGTTATTGAGCGAGCGTAGCGAGCGACCTTCTCGATTTGTCGAGAAACACTCCCGTAGATGTAATTGTTTTTATTTACTACAATTTATTTACAATACAAAGACCCGGGTTCAAATCCCGGTCAGAGCGAACTTTTTTAATTTATAAATTGTAGTAAATAAAAAAAAAAAAAAAAAAAAAAATGTTCCTTTTCATTTCCTATGATCTCCAAAAGAAAAAAAGAAATCATTTAATGATGTTTTTGGGATGTCATTAATATCAGGTTTCATGACATACCTAGGATTTCTTGGGAAAGTCCTAACATGTTATTCTAAGGCTATTCTAATGTTCTCATTTGGAAGCCATTAAATGACATTTTAAAGATATCAATATGTATAGAAAAGTTGTGCCATTTAAGACTCCATTATGGTAACATTATGTTTACATTAAGACCTTCTAAAGAGCTCATTAAATTTATTAAATGATATCTTCAAGATGTTATAATGACTTCAGGGTGTTTATTGGGGAAGTACATCAAGGTGTTGAGAATAACCTTGTACCTCATCATGTTGAAGTCGAAGGAGGACAAGTACTCCTTGATCAAGATGACAACCCGGTAGAGATAGGCCTACTGATCATGGAATGCATGGACCTTCGGGTGCTATACATGAAAACAAGAACCACTAATCGCTGATGACAATGTAAAGTAGACAAGAGAAAACTAGTGCGGTTCACTCAGTACTGTCATACTGCGCCGCCTGTGATAATAATTTCAATGAAAATGATGTTTGATGTTTTAATTGTTTACTTACTTTTTAAAAGGTGACAAAATATAGGAGATGATGGTAACAGCAAAAGAAAAAAGAAATGTTATTTCTTTTAATGGAAATAAAAAATGTAAATAAACACATAATGGAAATGTATTTGTTGTGAATTATATTTTGTTAAATAAAATACTTTGATGAGAAATTTGGAAAGTCTGTGTCATCATCCGTCCGTGTTGTCATTGTCGTCGCCGTCGGGGTGGTAGTCAAAGAATAGGGGAAGGGGGAAGGGGAAGAAGGAAGAGGAATTGATTGTATATTGCTTAACGTCTCATATTTATGCAACTTGGCTAATCGAGACGAAGGGAGGGACGTATGGGATGACGCGGGTGGACAAGGGGTGGACAGGCCTGTGCTGGTCAGAACCAGCCACAAGCGTATGGGGAGGGCAGGGGTTCCCCCACATCGTGGTCGTCTCCGTCTGTGTCATCATCCATCCGTGTTGTCATTGTCGTCGCAGTCGGGGAGGTAGTCAAAGGAAAGGGGATAGTTCCCTTACGACGACCCAGAGCTCGCCATTACTCGCTAGAAGTTATCGAACATCCACAACTGACAACTCTCGATTGAGCTAGTGAAAAGGATTGGTTTTCAGTGAGTTGTTTAGCTACAAGTCGTCCACGGATTCTACATACTCCATAATGACCTGAAACCGGCAAAAACCTTGCCTACAAACGATTTCATGTCATGTAAGAGAATAATAGCAAAATCGTTAGCAGGAATGGATGATATTAAGAGTAGTTTTAGGGCGCTTTGACAGAAAAGATTACTTGCAGCAAGAGAGAAAGCAGCAAATAAAACTTTTCGGTCTGGATGGATCAGACAACCTCATTCAGTTAACAAACACTAAACAGAGCGACGCAAGGAAACAACAGCAGAGACAACACATTCTACAGTAACAGAAACCAACTCTTGTTCCTGTTAACAAAGAAAAAGAACAGACTGAAGAGCCGAGACAAAACACGACCACCTCAAACAAGGAGTGCGAGAGAACGAGGCGTAGGCGGCACCTGCTGTCTGCGTGCATGGCCGGGATTGGTTATGGTGCGAGGAGGTGGGGTCGCTACACGATGCGCGCGACGATCCTTTGTTGTCTGGGACTTGGAAAGGCGGCACGTGTACGCTACAGACCGTTCAACAAACATCAATAGGAAAAACATATATTTGTTCATTATTGTGTCTGTACATTTAGGCCTAAGTACCGACCCAAATAATATAATAGAGTTTTAAATTAAACCTATCTAATTTATGTGCTGCATAAGTCTCTCTAAAACATAACGTGTAGGCCTGGTATCAGTATCAAAGCCGGTGGTTCACCATTAATCATAGATCACTAAAAGTGAATGATTCAAATAATTTTAACAATTCTTATTGACCAACCAAACTTAACCTTTATCTTTAATTAATCCCAACGTGAAAGAGAAATCAACGTGCATTAGTTTTGCTTGTCTCACGTCACGCACATTCAAACATTCCCCTACGTGAGAGTAAAAAAAACAGAAGGACCCAAAACCCTGTCTGCTACGCCGCTGGCTACGAGCGTGATGTGATCATGGCGTAATTGGCGTTGGGTTTGGGTGATGGGGGGGGGGGGGGATTGACAAATGCAAGATTTATGCCTAGTTATATTTAGTAACGTAAATTTGTTTACAATTATTTTCCACTTGATTTGCACTATCCTTGATAATTTGTCTAAATGAAATCAATTACAGAAATACACGAATACAATGGTCGAGTGACACATTCATTACGTTCACATCGTTGTCACTTGGAATTTGTTTCGGATTCAGGTTCAAATGTCTTTTATTTTCCGGCCTACTGTGAAAAATATAGCTGTTCCAAATGATGTCCTTGACATAATTCCATGGACAATGACGACCGTGAGAAGATGGGGGCTGCCGTGGTTGAATGTGGATGTATTATAAATTCGATGACGATGTGAGAAACTAGGGCGCTCCAAAGATAAGGTCATATCGCGCCGCCTGTGATTTAGGTTTTACTGTGTTTCATGATTATATTGTTTTTCTAAGTTTAAAATTAAACTTAAATGATGGCAATGATAGTAATAGCATAACAAAAATTACAAAATTTTAAAAAATGTGTTGTGTTGTTGTTGTTGAGTAAAATTTTAATAAATAAATTACTTTGAACGAGAACTCAAGCATTAGTACTAGTGGACATTGACACTTATGTTTATCTCTTGTTGTTGACATGAGTTATACGCTTTGTATTTAGTTTAGTATTGTGTGAAAGTGAACGGCAGGGGTTCCCCCACGTCGTGGTCGCCTTCGTCTGTGTCATCGTCCGTCCGTGTTGTCATTGTCGTCGCCGTCGGGGAGGTAGTAAATAGAAAGATAAATTATTGTTGTGCCCAATAATCCAAGTTTAACATAAGGCAGAACAAGAATTTACAAATGTTTGTATCATAAGTATTTCAAACGAGCATTGATTGGATATTGCTATATGTCTCATATTTATGCACTTTGGCTAATCTTGAAGGGTGGGACGTAAGGGGTGACGCGGGGAGACAAGGAGTGGACAGGGCTGTGCTGGTCAGAACCAGCCACAAGTGTATGGGGAGGGCAGGGGTTCCCCCACGTCGTGGTCGTCTGTGTCATCATCCGTCCGTGTTGTCATTGTCGTGACACATGCCAAATTCTCGCCGTGCAACGTTTTTAAAAAACATCAAAGTCGCTATGCTTTCCCTGTAATATCTTGTTATCGTGTTTTTATTTTTTATATTTGTGTATTGTGTGAGAATTGTTTGTTATTTGTTCTCTATTGTTATAAGTTTCAATTTAAAATGGATTGCTGTATTTGTAATTTTCTGAAAAAAAAAGCTTTGAAAATTATGATCAATCAACATAGCACTGAATCTGGACAACAGAAAGCAACAGAAGACGATTGTTAAACTAGAATGCACTTGTTGATGGCTGAAGAGAAGCAGACGAAATATGTATAGGCCTATATAATATAATTAAATACTTATTACAATGTCGAATGACATTAAGTAATAAGTACATTTTTTTAAAACCTTGTCAAAATAAAAGATAAACTCAAGAACTCCCTAACTCTGGCCTGGGCCCAGACATCAACTGCGCAGTCTGTTCTGACGGAAACAACACATTCTAGAGCACAAAACTTGGACAACGAACTCCTACTTGTCACCCAAGAACGAATAATTGATTGATTGGATATTGCTTTAAGTCTCATATTTATGCAACTTGGCTAATCGAGACGAAGGGAGGGACGTAAGGGATGACGCGGGGGGACAAGGGGTGGACAGGCCTGTGCTGGTCAAAACCAGCCACAAGCATACAGGGAGGGCAGGGGTTCCCCCACGTCGTGGTCGTCTCCGTCTAGAACAAATAAATTACTTCAGTCTGGACAGAACAGACCACTTCCCCAAGTTACCACTAAATAGAACCATGCAAGGAAACAACAGCCAACCCATTTTACTGTGGCAGCCGAAGGAGAACAGGCCCAAGAGCTGAGACAAACACATCCACCTCAGACAAGAACTAGAGACTGACTGCAACAGAGGCGTGGCAAGTGGCAAGGTAGCATGGCCTCCTAGGCGGCTGCTGCTAGCTGTCTGCGTGCATGGCTGGGATTGGTTGATGGTGCAGTTTCTGCCGCGGGCTATGGAGGGGGTAGCGTCACTGTGCGCGCGCCGATCCTTTGTTGTCTGGGCCATAGAAAGACGGCACGTGTACGCTACAGACAGTTCCGAAAATATTTACTGTCAAAATTGTAAATATATAAAAATAGAATATCTCACAGCATGTGTTATGATGTTATGATGTTGTGAAATAGATTAAAGGGGTAGGTTTGATGCAGATGGCGTAGGAAATTTGAGCATTTCCACAATTGTTATGATGTGTTTAGGCAAATACACGTATTTGTCCCAAGATGCTCGAGTTCCAAGGCGGTGAGGCCGCCATGAATGATATAGAGTTGAAGCAGTTGTTTAATGGTAGGTGACCTACATGAAATGATGGGCATGAGATAAAGATTAGGTTGCACTACAATATTGTTAATACAATTTCTATTTATCGTCTACAAAATGGAGGATTAGAATGTCTAGAGAAGCTGAAGGAAAGAGTCAAACAGGTTAATATATCATCAAAATTCACTGTAAAGATATGAATACTAGCATGAATATTGAATATAAGCACAAAAGTTTATGAAATGGGTGTTGAAACAAGAAATGGTGAGTTGAGAGAATTTTATAACAAAGATTGATTGGATGTTGCTTAACTTCTCATATTTATGCAACTTGGCTAATCGAGACGAAGGGAGGGACGTAAGGGATGATGCGGGGAGACAAGGGGTGGACATTACTGTGCTGGTCAGAACCAGCCATAAGCGTATGGTGAGGGCAGGGGTTCCCCCACGTCATGGTCGTCTCCGTCTGTGTCATCATCCATCCGTGTTCCGTGTTCCGTCGGGGAAGTTGTCAAAGGGAAAGGGTTCCCCGACGACGACCCAGAGCTCGAAATTAGTTTCAGCAAGAAGAACTCCTCTTATCACGGGCAAAACCACAAGAAGGTTGCCAGCTGGAACTAAATGGCGCTACTTTGGTAGATATTATTTTATTACTAAGAAATCTTGAGGGTCCACACATCGAAGTGACGGATGAAACCGACGAACGAACTCGTGACCTATCCAGCAAGAGAGACAAGTGGATATTGTGGCGCGGATCTTGAGGCGCTTTGCTCGTCAGCTGTATTACACTCAATTACTAACATGCGAAAAGAAGGGAAGGGGAAGATAACACCCGAAATGATTGAAGTAAGTGTAGCCTACGAGCCAGATGCACAACAGTGACTTACCGTCCACTGCAACTAAGAGTCACTAAGTGTCAATTTTTGAGCACAGACAAATTTTATTTCACTCCCCATCAGCACGCATGAAGTTCGATCACACAGTACCTGTTGCGGCTGTGCTACGTTGCTTGATTTGAGAAGGTTTATTATTCATTTAGACGAACCAAGAACTATACGTTCATGTAAAGAAAAATAATTTTTTGTGAGAAGCCCAGGGTGCAATTTATGCCCTTCTTAGATGGCTAACTAGGCAAGTTGCGGATAGGACAATTGTGAAAGGGTGTCCTAAGACTGTTTAAGAGGACTCAATCCTTGCATTTCCTTGCATTCCTTGCAGGAAAACCACGGAAATAGCCTTCAGTCAGGATTGCCGGTCTAGACGGGATTTGAACTAGGTACCTCCCGAATCAGAGTCGCGCCAACACTGTCGGTAGAAAGTATAGACTACCGGTTCGTCACCAGAAAACGGTGCGACCACAGGGGATGTCACTAACGTCAACCTCATCTCATCTCGCCATTCGCTCTTGTGATAGATAACTGCAGGCCTATAGACATCATAGAATATTCAGCTTCATAAGTGTACAGCAACATACACTAGGGCCTACATTTTTCATACCAATACTTATTTCCGGTATTTTTTACTCAATCATGCCTTCTATTTTAAATGTCCTTTATAGGTTTCAAAGGCTGATTTCCAGTTTGTAAAAGCATCAATGGTGCCAGCATCGCAGCAAAGTGGAACTACTTCGTCGAAAAAGCTTGCTACCTACATTTAGCCGCTATTTCATCCCATGGCGAATGAAATTATGGATACTCTTAAATCCATTTACCCAAGGGAAGTCATCGACATGGACTGCAATAACATAGCCAAGTGAGTATTTCGGATTGCGCCATCACATACACGGATTACTGTAATCATTTCTTAAACCTCATATTTCATTTAAGCCCACTATTTTAGTTTTGTATTTATAGCGATTACGTGTTTTGCAATTGAATTAGAAAAATTTGTCAAAATACTCGGCTATGAGTTCCGGTGTCCGGAAGAGAATTGAATTGATGGTGTTCATGCCCAATGTTTGCAGTCGCTGTGACCTCATCAGTCCTCCTCGAGTGCTAGGGGTGGGTGATGCAGACCGAGGCGTCACGTGACACCTTGCTCCCGCACTAGTTCATCGTTTTGAACACCTCGCAGTGACGACAAGCGACGAGCAAAGTTTGTTCCAGGAGAAGCGTAGGACTGACGCTGTGATGTTGATGTACGTAAACACCCATTATCCTTCAGAATAATACGTTTTACTCATGAAATTTGTATCAATCATATCAATTTACTTTGAAAAGTGTATTATTCAAATATCATTTAGAATAATATGACAATATCTACCATTTAAATTCAATAGAATTCTAATTAACATTCTAAAAATTGATTTACTTTAATTTATTTAGGGTGACTAAGGGTAAAAATGAGACATTTGCCACCTAAAACAAAAAGTTGAAAAGATATCCAAAAACAATAGGCTAATTGAAATTTCTATTTATTAAGATATGTTTTTTAAGACTCGGCAGAGGAGCTTTATTTTCCCAAAGGCGGATTCCATTCAACCCGGCTCCTCCAACGAACATATGTTAACGTAGCCTACTTTCGCCCAACTTGAGAAGAATAAAATCTATTGTCGGTAAATAAAATGTTGCACATTTTCACAGAGTCAAGCAAAGTTTCGGAAAACAATGTTAAACGAATTTGAGTGTTTGGGACGGAAAGTGATATGTTGGTACAGGCATTCATAATTATTCTTCTTATAGGCTACATTATGCTTAGTTTCAGACTTTTCAGTACTATAATATGACGGTAAACCTTAAAGAAGAAATCCTCGCTATAGGCAACTTCTGATTTCCTCTGGGTTAAATAATTATTTAGCCCTATGTTCTAACAAATAATTCAAAATGTTCAGTTTGTATTGTTGCAGATACTTGTTCAAGCGAGTAAAAACCTCCCTGGGGTACTCGACATACCTAATGTAACGGGATGGTGGCAAAGAGTAGACACGCATACGAAAAGTACGTTCAATTCGCTGTTGGAATCGCTGTTTTCCAACAAGACGCTTGTGTTGATAGCAACATCGCACACAACTGATGGTGCTCTACCTATTGACGTAAGTTGTATATTGTTTCGTGTTGTGTCTTCTAATATCTGTAGCACACAACCGATTATGATAGAACAGGTTCCCATCATCATCATCATCATCATCATCATCATCATCATCATCATCTCATCATCATCATCATCATCGTCATCGTCATCGTCATTTATTAGTATCCATCACATTACATTGCGTCAACCAACAAATTATCAATAACAGTTGCAGTTGTTGACTAAATATACAAAGTTATTACAAAACATTGTACATTGTTTTAAAGCATAAAACACCATACATATTGCACCTCACCACCAGCAGACGTATCAAACGGTAAAATTGGACAACTGTTGTTAACATATAAAAATTAATAACAATAATTTATATCAGGTACACACAATAATACTAAAACGTGCGTGCATACAATGTAGACTCCTCTGCACCTCTCAAATTGATTGATTGGATATTGCTAAACGTCTCATATTTATGCAAATTGGCTAATCGAGACGAAGGGAGGGACGTAAGGGATGACGCGGGGGGACAAGGGGTGGACAGGCCTATGCTGGTCAGCACCAGCCACAAGCGTATGGGGAGGGCTGGGGTTCCCCACGCCGTGGTCGTCTCCGTCTGTGTCATCATCCGTCCGTGTTGTCATTGTCGTCGCCGTCGGGAAGGTAGTCAAAGGGGAGGGAAAAGTTCCTCGACGACGACCCAGAGCTCGCTATTAGTTTCAGGGAGAAAAACTCCCCTAATCACGGGCCAAACCACAAGGAGGTTGCAAGTTGGCATTTGAATACTTTGTTAATAATTAATGTAGGTTATCATTAAATAATATAGCCTTATTTAGTACATACTATCATAACACTTTTATTGTAGGTCTTTTAGTGGTTTTAGGGCGCTTGAACGGCAAAGATTATTCGCGCATTTTGATGTTTGTTATTCAATATTTATAGAATTTGTATTCCTCGTATACGAGAGGATACGAATTAGAGAACGTCATGTAGTAGGTAGGCTATATTAAATTAATAGGTTCAGATTAAATATATAGCCACAAACCATGATTTTAACCCTAACTTAGTAGAAATGTCATTAGAACTTACGATTTTTTCAGACATATACTGTTACATTGTTCCACTTTCAGGTGTGGAGTGACTGGAAGCTCTACGTCAAATCGATTGATTGGATTGGATATTGCTTAACGTCTCATATTTATGCAACTTGGCTAATCGAGACGAAGGGAGGGACGTAAGGGATGACGCGGGGGGACAAGGGGTGGACAGGCCTGTGCTGGTCAGAACCAGCCACAAGCGTATGGGGAGGGCTGGGGTTCCCCCACGTCGTGGTCGTCTCTGTCTGTGTCATCATCAGTCCGTGTTGTCATTGTCGTCGCCGCCGGGGCGGTAGTCAAAGGGAAGGGGAAAGTTCCCCGACGATGACCCAGAGCTCGCCATCAGTTTCAGGGAGAAAAACTCCCCTAATCACGGGCCAAACCACGAGAAGGATGCGAGTTGGAATTTGAAGGCCCGCCTGTGCTGGTCACAACCAGCCACATCTAAGATATAGATATTCGTAAGAAACAAGTTGATTAATTAAATGGGTGTTATTTTGGTAATTATTTCTTAGTCCAAGTTGGTATTTGTCTAATTGTCCCAAGTCACTCCAGGAATGTAAAAATAATATTTTTTAATTGACGACGACCCAGATTTTTGATTGGATATTGCTTAACGTCTCATATTTATGCAACTAGGCTAATCTAGACGAAGGGAGGGACGTAAGGGATGACGCGGGGGGACAAGGGGTGAACAGGCCTGTGCTGGTCAGAACCAGCCACAAGCGTATGGGGAGGGCAGAGGTTCCCCCACGTCGTGGTCGTCTACGTCTGTGTCATCATCCGTCCGTGTTGTCATTGTCGTCGCCGTCGGGGAGGTAGTCATAGGGAAGGGGAAAGTTCCCCGACGACGACCCAGAGCTCGCACATTAGTTTCAGGGAGATAAACTCCCCTTATCGCGGGCCAAACCACGAGAAGGTTGCGAGTTGGAATTTGATGGCAGAGCTCGCCATTAGTTTCAGGGAGAAGAATTACCCTAATCACAGGCCAAACCACGAGAGGGTTGCGAGTTAGAATTTCATGACCCTGTGTGATATTGAAAGTTAACGAAATGAGTTTTTGGTGTTTCTGATAATTATATTGTTTTATTTTTAATTTATTAAAGGCAAAAAAAAATAGTAGTGATGCTAGCGCTCGTCTTACGGACAATGTTCACACTTAGGGTAGTAGGGAACGAACACAAGGCGTACTTGCCCGCAAGCTAGGGGCGTGTAAATTTGATAGAATGCACACATTGGCATGGCACTCATATCGAATTACGATACACCCACATAAGCATCAGAAATAAGGCAACCCACGCAGACACGAAGTTAAATTACTAGAGACGCCTTTCCCAGTTTGATTGAGAACCATGCGAGACCAACGATGTCAGCTGAAACGGGTCACCTCGTGCAGACACGTAGTCGGACCGCTAACAAAGGTCCAGCAACAACAAGTCATCGAATGGAGACAAGTCAACCCAGGCAGACACGAAGCTAAACAACTAGGGACGCCTCTTCTTCTTTGACAAGGACTGGAAGCCAGAACAACAAGCGAATAGGGCCGGATGGTTCATGACCTCTTAGCACTTCAATGTATCATATTTCTAAATTCTTTATAATTATATTTGTTGGCCTGCTTTTGTTATCGTCTTTTTGATGTTGTGTTTGCTTTTGTAATTGTTTCTAAATTCATTTTGTTATAATATTAAATCTCTTGATAAAGGAATTCCAATTGAATTCCGAAACGTTGAGAATTAATTGATTGATTGGATATTTCTTAACGTCTCATATTTATGCACTTTGGCTAATCGAGACAGGGTCAGGGACGTAAGGGATGACGCGGGGGGACAAGGGGTGGACAGGCCTGTGCTGGTTAGAACCAGCCACAAACGTATGGTGCGGGCTGGGGTTACCCCACGTCGTGGTCGTCTACTAATTGCTAAATTAGTTAATACTGTTAGTGATTCTCTTAACTTTGTATAACAACCCTGCCAAAGACAAGTAGGAATCAATGAATGTGGATTGTTTGCCATAGCTAATGCTGTTTCACTAGCACACGGCCTAGACCCAACAGTTACGACCTACAATCAACGTGGAATGCGTCAATTTTTCCATGATTGTTTAGTTCAGAATCAAATAATACCCTTTCCAGTGTGTGATAAGCGTGTAACAATAACCACAACAAAGAGCGTTCTTAGATACGAATTGTTTTGCAGTTGCCGTTTACCATATTTTGAGGTGTCATCATCAGAGTGCTAAGTCCTTCAAATTGGAAGGAATGGTTCAATGAAATGCATGTTCAAGTTGGTTCCATTTCTCATGTCATAATTAGGATTCAATTGTATTATCTGCAAGGAAATCTAGACAATGTGACCCGTAGCCTTAGGCGTCACCATATTACGTATCAACGTCCTTGGAAAACAACTGCTTAAACCAGATTTGATTGGATATTGCTTTACGTCTCATATTTATGCAACTTGGCTAATCGAGACGAAGGGAGGGACGTAGGGGATGACGCGGGGGACAAGGGTGGACAGGCCTGTGCTGGTCAGAACCAGCCACAAGCGTATGGGGAGGGCAGGGGTTCCCCCACGTCGTGGTCGTCTCCGTCTGTGTCATCATCCGTCCGTGTTGTCATTGTCGTCGCCGTCGGGGAGGTAGTCAAAGGAAGGGTTCCCGACGACGACCCAGAGCTCACCATTAGTTTCAGGGAGAGTTTCAGGGGCCAAACCACTAGAAGGTTCTAAAAAAAATCTAATCTATTTTTAAAAAAAAATTTAAAAAATCTTTTTTAAATGCATCATGGATGCTGTACTGTACTATATTTGGAATACATAATCAATAAATCTTTAATTATTAGGACCAGGAACTAAGACAAAGTCACAAAAAGCATCAGCATTTTGACCCCTTCACAGTTTTATATTATGTAAATATTTGTTAAACTTCACTATACGACGATATGAGGATCCAGGGCGCGACAACTGGTTTGATTATCGTGCGCCACCAATAATACAGTGAATATTTTAATATTTTTTTTATTTTATAACTGTGTATTATTACTTTTAAAATAAAACCAGAAGAGTTTTTGTATTTCAATAGTTATCTTAAAGATAATGTAATAACCAATTCGTTATCATTGAATTCACTCAACATTCTGTGTGAAACCAGCCAAAGGGATGCAAGGGATTGAGTTCTCTTCTACAGCCCTTGGAGCCCCCTTCACTATTGTCCTAATTCCAAGACACCTGAAGAGGGCCAAGGATGAAGGGCGCGACAACCGTTAGGTTATAATGCGCCACTCTAGCCTAGGGGGTATGTGGAGGAAGATCGCATGCTGGCTTCTATTTTTGAAGAGTCGTCTACGTACGACCACGAAGGGAGGGACGTAAGGGATGACGCGAGGGGACAAGGGGTGGACAGGCCTGTGCGGGTCAGAACCAGCCACAAGACTATGGGGAGGGCAGGGGTTCCCCCACGTCGTGGTCGTCTCCGTCTGTGTATGTCCGTCTGTGTTGTCATTGTCGTCGCCGTCGTCGCCCATAACTGAAAGTTTACACAGTTCAATGCCATTATGATGAACAAAGTAAGCTTAATATCATATATGAATTACGCCGGACTCGATGGTCTACGAATAAATTATTTACCGTAAAATATCTGAAAGGCAGGCGAGTCGCTCCAATGTACCGTGAAATGCCTTGGGTCGAGCTACCTGGCAGCTAACAAAGAGCGCTCGCTGGACTCAGGCTACTACCTCCCCTCATCTCGCGCTCAACTTTCGAGAGTTGTGTTTTCTGTTGGCTGAGATTATCACATCATTTTGTTTAACAAACCTATCACGTAGTGTTTTAAAAAATAAGCAATATGCTTGGGTCTGTCCTCTTCTTGAGACTATTATCTAGGTTTAGGCTTTTGAAAAATTCATCTATTTTGGTTCTTATTTCCCCCATAACTAGACAAACTTTGGTCTAATAATTGTTAAAAATGTATTTTAATCCATATTTTGTGGTTTTTTATCGCTTATTTAAGTGGCGGAATTGGTAAAGTGAAAACGCAATTACATAGATACCATTGTGCTTAATGATCCCGTATTTTTTATATACACAGAGAACAAATTTGAGACGGTTTCGATTTTTTAACTGTGCAACTACATTGACAGCGAAACGCCCTCAAAAACGTGTCTAGTAAATCCTCTTAATTACTTGTATGCCATGGAAGTAAAATTAAATTAAACATTTCGTTTCTTCATTTGTCGATTAATGTGTAATTTTATCTTCACAACATTTATATTGTTATCATCTGATTTTTGTACATTTTCATGCTTTGCTGTTCTATTATTTTTTATTTCATAATGATAAATAATTGCCGTTTGTTTCCGGTTCCAGTTACCAACGAAGTGAGGTTCTGTACGAAGGTCAGCCAGGTGCTGGCGAGTCCGGGGAGCTAGGGGCGTAATACGAACGCCGCTCTAAACCTCTGCCAATAGTCTGCGGGGTTCCCCAGGGATCAATTTTGGGACCATTAGCCTATATCCTTTATGTCAACGACCAGTCCGCCTACTTAAAAGGGGCACTCTCACCCAATATGCTGATGACTCCAGCCAACTGCTGACACTACCCAAACTCCAACCCATTCAGGACCTTCCCCCCTTAATAAACAATCAAGTTACGTTAATGTCATCATACTGCCTCGGCAAACAACTCACCATCTCACGCTCTAAAACTGTTTATCTATACTTTCACACTCCTTAGAAGATCCCTACTGCCAGTCCCCTTGTTCGTCTTGACTCTGATATTATCCCCCGCGCTCACACAGTCAAAGTCCTAGGCCTTGCAATAACTGATAATCTAGACTGGTCCATCCATGTAAACCACGTTGCCAGCAAAATATTATCTGGCTGCTACTCAATCAGAAAGCTCAAACAAATAGTTCACCCCCACATCCTATTGCTAGTTTACTTTGCACACATTCACTCTCACTTATCATATGGCCTGCTATTTTGGGGAGCTTCCCCCCATGCGAACAGAATATTCATTCTCCAAAAGAGAGCGGTTCGTATCATAGTTGGTGTCTCCAGAAGACACTCATGTAGAGAACTTTTCAAGGAACTTGGTATTCTTACTCTAGCATGTACCCTTATCCAATCAGCCGCATTATTCGTTCGCACCAACCGTAACCTCTTCTATCTAAATGCTTCTGTGCACTCCCATAACACTAGAGCCAACCTTCACATACACAGGCCCTCCCACAATCTGCGCCTCTTTGCACAAGGCCCTGAATATCTAGCTTCCACCCTCTACAATAAGCTCCCTGACCACATCAAAACCTCTCCCACCCTGTCTTTCCTTTAAACATAAGTTGAAATCATATCTTACAGCAAACAGCTTTTACTCCATCAATGACTACCTCTCCATGTAAATATTTGCAGTTAATTCATTTTTTCATTATAATATTTACAAATTATCTAGAGTATAACCACAAACAAGCACTGTAATTTAAAATTTTCAAATGTTCCCTTGGCCGAAATGATGTAACAAACATCTATATATATAATATATATATATATATATATATGTGCTTACACGCTTCCTTGGATTGTGCAGGTATATAAGACACATTCTGCTGTACATCCTCCAATTGCTGTTTTCTGTGCCATCAGCAATAGGGAATATTCCACTTAATATTTTATATTTTATTTTAATTCTTATTCATGTCTTAATAGCCACTGCACTTTTTTTTATTAAAAAAATGTTTTTTGTGTAATTTAAACAAGAATTAAATGGGTACCCCAGTTTGCGCGCCAAAAACGAGCGTGCGCCATCTGTGGACGGTACTACGTCATAACTGTGTTAGGTCAAGGCCAATTGGAAACTAAATGTACGTATATTTGTACATATTTACATACAGACGGCGGTGCTCGCCCATCCGCTCAACACAAACAACTCCACAGGGATGTACATTTTCACCGTCTTTTGTTTTTGTTTTTTCGTATGTGACAGGAGATTTCGCGACATCATTGTGATAAAGAATAACGAGCATTTTGTCTTGAATTTTTGCATAGCCTAGGACTATCATGGTATTCTTTATCTACAATAGGCTTTAATTAGTCATCAAAGTAAGGTTTTTGTGCGGGATGTGTGTCAGAACATGAACGGTTGCAGGCCTAGGGCTTAGGGTTTGCAAGTTAGACAACTGTTGTTAACATATTAAAATTAATAACATATTTATATCAGGTACACCAATATACTAAACGTGCGTGCATACAATTTAGACTCCTCTGCACCCTCAAATTGATTGAAAAATTGGATATTGCTAAACGTCTCCTATGTATGCAATTGGCTAATCGAGGACGAGGGAGGGACGTTGGGATTACGCGGGGGACAAGGGGTGGACAGGCCTATGCGGTAGCCCAGCCCACAAGCGTTGGGGACGGCTGGGGTTCCCCCACGACCCGTGGTTCGTCTCCGTCTGTGTCTCATCCGTCCGTGTTGTCTTGTCGTGTCCCGTCGGGAAATTAGTGCAAAGGGGAGGGAAAAGTTCCTCGACGACGACCCAGACTCGCTGTAGTTTTTCAGGAGAAAAACTCCCCTAATCACGGGCCAAACCACAAGGAGGTTTGCGAGTTGGCATTTGAATACTTTGTTAATAGTTAATTGTAGGTTATCATTAATAAAATAGCCTATTTAGTACATACTATCATAAACCTTTTATTGTAGTCCTTTTAGTGGTTTTATGGGCCTTGAACGGCAAAGATTATTTGCGCATTTTGATGTTTGTTATTCAATATTTTATAGAATTTGTAATCCTCGTAGACGAGAGATACGATTAGAGAACTCATGTATAGGAAGGCTATATTAATTAATAGGTTTCAGATTAAATATATAGCCGCAAACCATGATTTTAACCCTAACTTCGAAGCAATGTTCATAAGAAACTTACGATTTGTTCAGACATTACTGGTTACAATTGTCACTTTCAGGTGTGGATGATGGCAGTCTCTACGCAAATTCGATTGATTGAGTGGATATTGCTTAACGTCTCATATTTATGCACTTGCTAATCGAGACGAAGTAGGGACCGGTAAGGGATGACGCGGGGGACAAGGGGTGGACAGCTGTGCTGGTCAGAACCAGCCCACAAGCGTATGGGGGGGCTGGGGTTCCCCCACGTCGTGGTCGTCCTCTGTCCTGTGTCATCATCCGTCCGTGTTGTCCACATTGTCGTCGGCTCCGGGGCGGTAGTCAAAGGAAGGGTGAAAGTTTCCCCGACGATGCCCAGAGCTCGCCATCAGTTTCAGGGAAAAAAAAAAAAACTCCCTCTAATCACGGGCCAAACCACGAGAAGGATGCGAGTTAAAATTTGAAGGCCCGCCTGTGCTGGTCACAACCAGCCACATCTAAGATATATATTCGTAGAAACATGTTGATTAATTGAAATCGGGTGTTATTTTGGTATTATTTTCTTAGTCCACATTTGGTATTTGTCTAATTGTCCAATCACTCCAGAATGTAAAATAATATTTTTTATTGCGACGACCCCATATTTTGATTGTATGTTGCTTAACGTCTCATATTATGCAACTGGCTAATCTAGTACGAAGGGAGGGACTAAGGGATGACGCGGTTGGACAAGGGGTGAACAGGCCTGTGCTGGTCAGAAACCAGCACAAGCGGTATGGGGAGGGCAGAGGTTTCCCCACGTCGTGGTCGTCTACGTCTGTGTTCTCATCCGTCCGTTTGTATTGTCGTCGCCGTCGGGGAGGTAGTCATAGGGAATGGAAAGTTCCCCCGACGACGACCAAGAGCTCGCACATTAGTTTCAGGAAAAACTCCCCTTATCGCGGGCCAAACCACGAAAGGTTGCGAGTTGGAATTTGATGGCAGAGCTCGCCATTAGTTTCATGGAGAAGAATTACCCTAATCACAGGCCGAAACCACGAGAGGGTTGCGAGTTTAGAATTTCATGAACCCTGTGTGATATTGAAAGTTAACGAAATGAGTTTTTGGTGTTTCTGATAATTATATTGTTTTATTTTAATTTTATTAAAGCAAAATCTAAAAATATAGTGATGCTAGCGCTCGGCTTACTGGACAATGTTTCACATTAGGGTAGTAGGGAACGAACACTAAGGCGTACTTGCCCTCAAGTTAGGGGCGGTAAATTTGATATAATGCACACATTGCAGGGACTCATATTGACTTACGATACCCCACATAAGCATCAGAAATCAGGCAAACCCACGCGAACACGACGCCAAATTACTAGAGACGGAAGCGTTCCCAGTTTGATTGAGAACCTGTGAGACCAGGCGATGTCATCTGAAAACGGGTCCACTCGTGCAGACACGTAGTCGGACCGCTAACAAAAGGTCCAGCAACAACAAGTCATCGAATGGGAGTACAAGTCAACCCAGGCAACCGAAGCTAAACAACAGAGGATCAACTCTTCTTCTTTGACAGGACTGGAAGCCAGAACAACAAGCGAATAGGTCGGATGGTTCCTGAACTCTTAGCACTTCAATGTATCATATTTCTAAAATTCTTTATAATTATATTTGTTGGCAGCTTTTGTTTATCGTCCTTTTTGATGTTGTGTTTGCTTTTGTAATTGTTTTTCTAAATTCAATTTTGTTATATATTAAATCTCTTGATAAAGGGAATTCCACTTGAATTCGAAACGGTTGAGAATTAATTGATTGATTGGATTTTTCTAACGTCTTCATATTTATGCACTTGGCTAATCGAGACAGGGTCCGGGACGTAAGAGGTGACGCGAGGGGACAAGGGTGGGCAAGCTGTGCTGGTAAGAACCAGCCACAAGCGTATGGTTGCGGGCTGGGTTTACCGCCGTCGTGGTCGTCTACTAATTGCTAAATAGTTATACTGTTAGTGATTCTCTTAACTTGTATAACAACCCTGCAAAAAGACAAGTAGGAAATCAATGGAATGTGGATTGTGTTGCCGTAGTAATGCTGTTTCCACTAGCACATGGCCTCGATCCAACAGTTACAAGTGAAACGGTGAAATGCGTAAATTTTTCCACGATTGTTTATTTAGAATAAATAGATGCCCTTTAACGTGTGGAAATGTGTAACATAACACAACAAAGAGCGTTCTAGATACAAATTGTTTTGCATTTCCGTTACCATATTTTGAGGTTCATCATCATAGTGCTAGTCTTCTTAAAATTGGTAGGAATGGTTCACACTGAAATGCATGTTCAATTGGTTCCATTTCTCTGTCATAATTAGGATCAATTCAATTGTATTCTCTCAAGGAAATCTAGACACTGTACCCGTAGCCTTAGGCGTCACCATATAACTATCAACGTACTTGGAAACGACTGCTTAAACCCGATTTGAATTGGATATTGCTTTACGTCTCATATTTATGCAACTTGCTAATCGAGAACGAAGGAGGGACGTAGGGATGAACGCGGGGGGACAAGGGTTGGACAAGGCCCTGTCTGGTCAGAACAGCACAGCGTATGGGGAGGGCAGGGGTCCCCCACGTCGTGGTCGCTCCGTCTGTGTTCATCATCCGTCCTTGTTGTCTATTGTCTGCGCCGGTCGGGAGGTAGTCCAAGGGAAGGGTTCCCGACGACGACCCATAGCTCACCCATACTTTCAGGAGAGTTTCAGTGGGCCAAACACTAGAAGGTTATACAAAAGATCTAATCTATTTTTAAAAAAAAATTTACAAAATCTATTTTTTAACATGCATCATGAGGCTCTACTCTACTATAATTTTGACTACAGTAATCAATAATCTTAATTATTAGGACCAGGAACTAGACAAAGTCAACAAAAGCATCAGCATTTTGCCCCTTCACAGTTTTATATTATGTGGGGAAATATTTGTTTACACGTCACTTATACGACGATATGAGGATCCAAGGCGCGAACCACTGCTTTGATTATCGTGCGCCCACCAATCATACAGTGAATATTTTAATATTTTTTTATTTTATACTGTGTAATTATTTTACTTTTAAATAACAACTAGACGAGTTTTTGTATTTCAATAGTTATCTAAGATAATGTATTAACCAATTCGTTATCATTGAATTCACGCAACATTCTGTGGGAAACCAGCCAAAGGGATGCAAGGGATTCGTTTCTCTTCTACATCCCTTGGCGCTCCCTCCCTTCACTATTGTATTAATCTCCATGACCCTGCAGGGCCATGGATGAAGGCCGCGACCAACCGTTAGGTTATAATGCGCCACTCTAGCAAAAAAAAAAAGGTTATGGGGTTGTGAGGTAAGATCTCATGCTGGCTTCTCATTTTTTGGAGAGAGTCGGTCCTACGGGGTACGACGCACGAATGGAGGACGTAAGGGATGACGCGAGGGGACAAGGGTGTACAGGCCTGTGCTGGTCAGAAACCATCAGCACAAGCGGTATGGGGAGGGACAGGGTTTCCCCGTGACCACGTCGTGGTGTCGTCTCCGTCTGTGTATGTCCCGTCTTGGTGTGTTTCAAATTGTCGTGCGCCGTCGGTCGGTGCCCTAACTGAGTAAGTTTTTACAAAAGACAGTTTTCAATGCCATTATGATGAACAAAGTAAGCTTAATATCATATCTAGAATTACGCCCGCCGGGCCTCGATGGTCCTACGGAATAAATTATATTACGGGCAACGTAGAATAACTCTGAAAGCAAGGGGGCCGCGTCAAGCTCCAATTGCCGGGAAAATGCCTAGGGTCCGAGATGCCTTGGTTCGAGCTACCTGGCAGCTAACAAAGAGCGCTCACGTGGGGGGAGCTAGAGGATGGACTTCCGCGATCCTGCTAATACCGATCCCTTCCCACCCGTCATCTCGCGCTCTAACATTTCGAGAGTTGTGTTTTTCTGTTGCTGAGTTATCCATCAATTTGTTTAACAAACCGATAACGTAAGTGTTTTTAAAAATTAGCAATATGCTTGGGTCTAACCTCTTCTTTAGACTAATTATCTAGGGTTTAGGCTTTTTGGAAAATCGTCTATTTGGTTCTTATTTCCCCCATAACTAACGAACTTTTGGTCTAATAATGGTTAAAAATGTATTTTAAATGCAAGGGTGGATCCATATTTTGTGGTTTTTTTATCGCTTATCTTATTTAAGTGGTGGAATTGATTAAGTGAAGAACGCAATTACATAATACCATTGTGCTTACTGATCCCAGTTTTTTTATATACCAGAGACCAAATTTGAGACGGTTTTCGATTTTTTAACTGTGCAAGCTACATTTGACAGCGAAACGCCCTCAAAAGCGTGTCTAGTAAATCTCTTAATTACTTTTATGGCCATGGAAGTAAATTTAAATAACATTTTCGTTTCTATTCATTTTCGATTTAATGTTTATTTTAATCTTCAAAACATTTATATTGTTATCATTCCTGAAATTTTGTACATTTTCATGCTTTGCTGTTCTATTATTTTTTATTTCATAATGATAAATAATTGCCGTTTGTTCCGGTTCCAGTTACCAACGAAGTGAGGTTCTGTAGCGAAGGTCCCAGGTGCTGGGCGAGTCCGGGAGCGTAGGGGCGTATACGCACGCCGCCTCTAACCTCTGCCAATAGTCTGCGGGGTTCCCCAGGGATCAATTTTGGGACCATAGCCTATTATCCTTTATGTCAACGACCATCCGCCTCTTAAAGGGGGCACTCTCACGCCATATGCTGATGACTCCAGCCAACTGCTGACACTACCCAAACTCCAACCCATTCAGGACGCTTCCCGCGCCTTTTAATAAAACAATCAAGTTACTTAGATGTCATCATACTGCCTCGGCAAACAACTCACCATCTCACGCTCGAAAAACTGTTTATCTATACTTTCACACTCTTAGAAGATCTACTGCAGTCCCCTTGTTCGTCTTGATCTGATATTATCACCCCGCGCTCACACAGTCAAAGTCCTAGCCTTTGCATAACTGATAACTAGACTGGTCCATCCATGTAAACCACGTTGCCAGCAAAATATTATACTGGCTGCTACTCATCAGAAAGCTCAAACAAATAGTTTCCACCCCCACATCCTAGTGCTAGTTTACTTTGCACACATTCACGCTCACTTATCATATGGCCTGCTTTTGGGTACTTCCCCCCATGCGAACAGAATATTCATTCTCCAAAAGAGAGCGGTTTCGTATCATAGGTGGTGTCTCCAGAAGACACTCATGTAGAGAACTTTTCAAGGAACTTGGTATTCTTACTCTAGCATGTACCCTTATCCAATCATCCGCATTATTCGTTCGCACCAACCGTAGCCTCTTCTATCTAAATGCTTCTGTTGCACTCCCATAACACTAGAGCCAACCTTCACATACACCGCCCTCCCACAATCTGCGCCTCTTGCACAAGGCACTGAATATCTAGGCTTCCACCCTCTACAATAAGCTCCCTGACCACATCAACCTCTCCCCACCCTGTCCCTTCCTTTAAACATAAGTTTGAAATCATATCTTCAGCAAACATCTTTTACTCCATCAAGACTACTCTCCATGTAAATATTTGCAGTTAATTCATTTTTTTCATTATAATATTTTACAAATATCTAGAGTATAACCACAACAGCACTGTAATTTAAAATTTTCCAAAAAGGTCCCATTGCCGATATGATGTAACAAACTCTATATATATATATATATATATATTATATATATGTGCTTACACGCTTCCTTGGATTGTGCAGGTATATAAGAACACATTCTTGCTGTACATCCTCCAATTGCTGTTTTCTGTGCCATCAGCAATAGGGAATATTCACTTAATCTTTTATAATTTTATTTTAATTCTTATTCATGTCTATAGCCACTGCACTTTTTTTATTAAAAAAATGTTTTTGTGTATTTAACAAGAATTAAATGGGTACCCCCGTTTAGGCGGCGCCAAAACGAGCGTGCGCCATTCTTTTGACGGTACTACGTCATAACTGTGTTATGTCAAGGCCAATTGAACTAATGTACGTATATTTGTACATATTTACATACAGACGGCGGTGCTCGCCCATCCGCTCAACACAACAACTCCCACGGGATGTACATTTTCACCGTCTTTTGTTTTATTTTTCGTATTTGACAGGAGATTTCCGCGACATCATTGTGATAAAGAATACCGAGCATTTTGTCTTGAATTTTTGCATAGCCTAGACTATCAGGGTATTCTTTATCTACAATAGGCTTTAATTAGTCATCAAAGTAAAGGTTTTTTGTGCGGGATGTTGTCAGAACATGGACGTGCAGGCAGGGTTGGCAAGTTTAGCCTAGGGCTTGTCAAGTGAGTAATTTTAGTATTCACAGACCAATGCCTATATCCTACAGGAACGATTGGCCTAGACTTGTTGTATTATAAATAATTTCTAACGCTAGGCTAATACCTCTAGGACTGTTTCAGTTTTTGTTTTTTGATTGCAATGTCAACTTTTCTCGTTTTCTCTGGCTAGGCGTTAATGTAAAAATGTCCGCCATCCTGTTTACATTTACTGTAGGCTACGCTAGGCGCTGCTTTGTTTAAAACACCGCCCCGTCTTGATGTAAATCTCGATCCTACTATATACTATTCACAACATCTTTGGTCTGGATGTATGTTTATCCAGACGCGTTGGATCAACACAGTTCTGACGTCACAGTCGTTTTTGCCGCTTTAAAAGAGTGCTGCTTTTAAAACGGCTATACATCACTGGATTAATTATGTCACGGAAAACAATGTACATATTTGTCAATCGAGACGAAATACTCTCTAAAAAATCTATTCGTACAGTATTTGGCGGAATTGGAATATTTCCCTATGCTCATCACAATATCACATCAATATTGCTTTATATCCAACTTTTCTTTATTCTATATGAATTTCTTAATCTAGTATGGCATTCTTTATTTTGCATCTCTTTTACATTAACATAAACCACTATCAATCAATCATCACACACGGCAGCACCTGAAGAAAACTGTAAGTACATATATATATATATATATATATATATATATATATATATATATATATATATATATAAATTTTCAATTATATACTATAAGACACATTCTACTTTAGCCCATCATTGCTGTTTTCTGTGCCTTAGCAAATTCTTTCACAATATCATATCAATTATTGCTTTATATCCATTTTTACTTTATTCTACTATGACTTCTTAATCTAGTAGGCATATTTTGCACTACTCTACCTTCACCATAAACCACTAATCATCAATGCAATCATCAGATATAATATAACTAGTCAATATATACTAGACACTTCTACTGTACGATCGTTGCGTTTTCTGTGGCCATCAGCAATTCTTATCACAATATCACTCAAAAATTTGCTTTATATCCAACTTTCTTTATTATATATTATTTCTTAATCTATACTAAAGCGCATGCTATTGTTTTTGCATCTACTCTTTTACTAACAAACTGTGTTTATAATTATTAATCAATTAATGAATCATCATATATATATATATATAAAAAAAAAAAAAATTAATTTTGTAATAAAAAAAAAAAAAAAAAAAAAAAATTTTTTTTTTTTGTGGATATATAGATATAGATATATATACATATATAATATATATATATATACATTGATATATATATATATCAATATCATATCATCAATCATCATCATATCAATATCAATATCAAAATCAATTTTCAATTATGCTTTATATCCAACTATTCTTTCTTCTAACACTGTGTAGACCATTATAATTACTATCACTTTTATTATTATTATTAACCTATAGATATTCCCTTCTCTGCAAAGAGTTTACTTGGAACTGTACTAGTCTTAGTGGAATAAAATATCTATCTATTCTATCTATTCCAAATGTATAATCTAAAATAAGAAAAAACTGATTCATACAGAAGAAATTAAATATGAATTTTCTGGCGATAATATGGTTTTCATTGGGTGGGCTGCACTACATTTCAGCAGACCATGACTGAGGCGTGTATTATTCAATTGACGCACTAGCAGTACTGAAGGCGCAAATACAATATAATTTAGTGGAAATGTGATTATTTTCATTGGAAATAGTTATTACGGTATTTGAATTATGTGTTTACTATTTTGAAAGTAACACATATTTTTTTTGTTTCATTTTTAAACTTAAAAGTAAGTATTTATGTTTGTAATGCTACTGAGAGTAACACTCATAGAAGTCACTTTAAAATCATCTCACGGCGACGAAGAACTAGGTGCGGTTCACTCAGTTATGGTCATATTGCGCCGCCTGTATATTTAAGTTCAACTGAAAATGATAAGTGTTGATGTTTTAATTAATTCCTTAGTTTTTAAAAGGTCACAATATATAGTGATGATGGTAACAGCAAAAGAAAAAAGATAGTTTTATTACTTTAAATGGGAATAAAAAAATGTAATAACCCAATAATGGAAATGTTTTTTGTTGTGAATTTAGATTTTGTTAATAAAATACTTTGATGAGAAATTTGGAAAGTCTCTGTCATCATCCGTCCCGTGTTGTCATTGTCGTCGCCGTCGGAGGTTGTCAAGGGAAGATGAATTCCCCGATGACGACCCATAGCTCGCCATTAGTTTTCAGGGAGAAAAACTCCCCTAATCACGGGCCAACACCCGAGAAGGTTGCGAGTTGGAATTTGATGAATTTACAAATCAATTAGCTCATTCATTTTCATGACAGTAATTATATAACGTGTGGTTTTGGATAGTGGCTAATAATTCCAGCCTCGCCGAGTCCGAAGCCAGCATTTCTTAACTTGAACCCTGTGAGCCCGCTTCTGGTCTGAGGCATAACACTGCAACCTACCTAAAGAATCAATCTCCGCAGTAACTGTGAACGGAATCACCACAAGGAAGCATGGAACAGGAAAAGAAACCTGACCCACTGCACATCTGAAAACGTAGGGCTGCAAGGCACATGAGGTTCATATTCCAAAAAGAATAGGAGAAGCTGACGGCAATCTTCCGAACAACATCTTTGTCGGGTACTTTGACACAAGCACGGGCTCCCGATTGAATCACATTGATCAAAGAAGCTGATCATATCAAGAGACCGTGATCTTCACTAAGATGGTGAGAAGAATTACTATTCATCGCGGACAAGTGGGAGCACACTAGTCCTTCTTATGTCGATGATGAAGACGATTCTAATGTAAACGCAGAAGATACCGTAATGGAAACGAGGATGCTGTAATTCTGACATCGAAAATGAACAAGAACCGTGTTTGAGCCAGGAAAAGTCACACGAAGAGACGTCCGACCAGAATTATCCGGTGACAGTAGTCCCTACGTACATGTCATCACATACCCCTCCCACACCCGAGAACCTGAAAGAACCATTCAGTAGAGCGAGGCTATACAATGGCAAAAGTTAGCAGACTTATATATTTAAATTTTAATAAATAGTTTCGAGTTTTGTGTACTAATGCAACTAAAACATACAACAAATGAATTCAATACTTATCATTTAAACATTCATTCATTCATTTATTTTACCAAATGAGCTAGCACCTTTATCAAAATTTAACCCTTAATCCAAAATTAAACCATACAGACATGTATAATGATTTTATTGATCTTGTTCGTTATGTTGTAAAGCGACAAACCCTTTTTTCAAGATGGCGGCCAACAGGTACACTTATAGCTTAAGGGTATTTTGAACTGAAAGCTAAATTCAATACCAATCGAATGGTACGTTGACTCCAAAAATCCCACATACTTACATTGATAGTGATATGTTTCCGTTTGTTGTATCTTGGCGGCCATTTTCAAGATGGGCGGCACAAAATTGGTACACTTCTATTTTTAAAGGGGTTTTTAACATGTTAGACGATTCAATGACATCAACAAGGTACCTAAATCCATTATTCACTTCTTAAAGTTACAAATATATTGATATGTTTTGGTTATATAAGCGGCGGACATTTTCCAAGATGGCGGCCAAATGTCAAAATTAGAAAAAGCCTCCTGGCTAAATTTCATCCTACATCCTGGTATACATTTCATCATAAAAGATGTCCCCCCACCCAAACTCACATACTAACGTTCTCTTGACCGACCACCGCTGGTTTTTGCTAGAAATTGATGAGCGTAGAGAGGCGAAGCGAGTGAAGCGAAGACTTCAATTTCACTTGACTCCCCCCAAAAATTTAGGCGGGTGGTTTTTTTTTTTTTTGTCTTTTTTGTCTGTTTTTGTTTCGCTCGCTACCGGGCAAAAGGCATATGGCGATCTTGATGAAAAATTTGACAGGACCTTCGAAATCTCTAAACTTAGACTGGCTACGTTTTTGGTACAATCGACGAAATATTTCTCATGAATATCGTACTTTGTAACGATTTTTTTTCGATTTTTAGTGCAATATTTTCGTCACATTTGGGGCCGATTCTGACCAAACCGGTGGAGCTACAACGTTTATATTTCACATGGGCATTAAGGTAATGGTGATGTATTGCTTTCTGAAAGAAAAAGTTAAAAAAGTTAGCCAGAAATCTATAGAAAAAAGCTTTAATATAGTTTTTTGACTTTTTGCGCGATATTTTCGTGCATTTTGGGCCATTCTGACCAACGGGTTGGGTCTCTAACAACGTTCATTTATACATGGCCATTATGGTTATGGTGAGTGTACCTTTTGAAAAGAAAGAAGTTTGAAAAAGTTGCCAGAATCCAAAGAAATAAAGCTTTAAATATAAGTTTTTTACGGGGGGGGGGGGGGGGGGGGAAAATAATACCATTGCAAGAAACAATAGAAACTTGACAACAAAAAAATTTTCCACCGACAATATGCGTAGCAGCAAAACAAGCCTTGCAAAGTAAGATAATCCCCACGCAAACTAAAAACTTTAAAAAGCTCCATCCATCAACGCGGGGACTTAAGCGTTTTCCTAGTTAATATAAACGGTTCTGTGACGTCACCGTTTCCCATGACCCAAAATATGATTAGCACTATTTTGTAAGGAATCGTATGATGCAATTTTTTGCCATTTTAACTTTTGTCCTATCTCCAGCCATTTGGGATTTTTACTACATCTGTCACACACGATTTTGGCGGACATTTTCCAAGATGGCAGCCAAACGAAAATTTTTAGAAAAAAGACTCCACAGGCTAAATTTCATCCTAACATCTAAGTAATATATTTCAATCATAAAAAGGTCCCCTCACAAAAACACAAGGAATTACTTCTCCTCAACTGACTTTTTTGTGGAAAATTCATATCATCATTGGGAAATTCCGAATCCGGGTATTGCAATAAACCATTTTGATGCCTAATATGATTTTTTATTATGAGCGGAAGACTTCTTTAATAAAATTAAAAAAATGAGTTTTCTAATATAAAAAAATGTTTAATACGTAGTACCCTGCGATTGTTTCGATGCTGTTGCATATAAAAACTGCTACTCTTTGTAGTTAGCCTGATATAAAACGTTTCTGTGACGTCAGCCGGTTGCTCCTACCAAAATATGGTGAGCACTTTTTTGTAGGGAATTGTATGGTGAATACTTTTTCGGTTGAAACTTTCCGTCTATCTCTTACCATTTTGGATTTATTCAAAAAAGACATCTGACAAACACAATTTGGCGGACATTTCTGTTCTGTGTTGGGTCACAACGCCACAAGCAAAGGGGCGGGCAGGAGTCCCCCACGCTCCGTTTTTTTTTTTTTTTTGGGTTCGTCTCTGTCAGAGTCTCATCCCGTCACCGCGTTGTTTTTTGTCGTCCGCCGTCGGGGAGGTAGCAAAGGAAGGGGAAATTTCCCCGACGACACCCAGAATCGCCATTAGTTCAGAAGAAAAGTTGGAATTTGATGGCCCGCCTTATTCTACTTTGCAGTCGAGAAACACATAACATATAAAATTACTACTGCCCCGTTGTTTCCTGGGTTTACAGGAAACAATTCCTTTGTTAATAAAGCTAGCGGTTGAAAATATTGGGAAATAGAGCAATTTATTCCTATGCAGTTACTGTTTTCTTGCACAAAGCCGCCTTGTTATGAGAAAAGATACACGAGGCCAGATACTTGATAACAAAGTAACAACATCCTCATGGCTCAAACAACGTGTGAGACATGATATACCTGACTCAACGCCTGTTTAGTTTAACAACAATGTGGTTGTGTGGCCAATGTGCAGAGATCCTCGTATTAAACATACAAGAGGGAGACAGAATAATAAATAAGTGATGATAATAATTGGAAATAGGCGCAGTAACGTTTGCAACTGGAAATTTATTCGTGCAGGGCATGAAGTGAAAGATCATTGTTCTACCATTGTTTGTTATCGGGAGGTATTTGGGGGGTCGTTCATCTGATCTCCGTAATGACGAACCGAATGAAGAACATAACCGCGAACGCGGAAGCTTAACGAGAGGACGTGGAATGATTGAAATACAGAGAATATATGGAAATCTGCAATCACAAGTCCCTGGTACTGGTTGTTTCTAATGCGCATGAATCCTGCAAAACTTGACCACGTTGACGTACACAGCTTTGGATCACACAAAGCATCGAACCGAAGCCAGGCAAGAGTGATGATTGAATTGGATATTTGCTTAACGTCTCATATTTATGCAACTTAGGCTAATCGAGAACGAAGGGAGGGACGTCGGTGTGAACGCGTGGGGACAAGTTTTGGACATGCCTGTGCTGGTCGACCAGCCACAAGCGAATGGGGAGGGCAGAGGTTCCCTCCACGTCGTGGTCGTCTCCGTCTGTGTCCATCATCCGTCCGTTTGGGGGGGGTCTGTCGTCACCAGTCGGGGAGGAAGTCAAAGGCAAGGGGAAAGTTCCCCAACGGAAAGGTAGTCCAGTAAGGGGAAAGTTTCCCCGACGACGACCGAGAAGCGCGCAATTAGTTTCAGAGAGAAAAAACTCCCCTAATCAAGGGCCAAATTGATTGAATGTTGCTTTACGTCCTCATATTTATTTTTATATTCTATAATATTCATATTTTTAACCACGAGAAGGTTTGCGAGTTGGTATTTGTGCCCCAACAACACATTCAGCAGGAATAGAAGCTAGTAGTAAAGTAAAAGAAGTTAAAAAGTCATTCACAGAAATTTCGGGGTCCCTATTTATGTGACCTTTACTCTACACAGCTGCCAAAACTCTTTCAATGTAAGCTGTTGGCTCCTAGCCTATCAATCTTTCCCCACCTAACACTAACAGCCTCGAGACAACTATCAACCCAAGCAATCATGATATTTACCTTGTTACCAGGCTTTGGATAACTAGCTACTCGCCAAGCGAATACTATTCTTCCATCGGTACAGAAGTCCTGGTGGCATTTCACGTATTCCCCCAACCGTAGGTGGCGGGTCTAAAGCGACCCAAGGAGATTCTTGACCACGATCACAGGAACGGGTACATACATTTAATCTTGTGTCTAAACTACTATCAAACATTGACTTCAACAGTAACAAATTGCTAAAGCTTTCAAATCCCAATGTAACCCATAAATACCAGTTTGGATTATAAAAATGGTGAATTTAATAAATTTAACATAATTTCCAAAGTTTTTGATTTTTTTTACATCTTTTTAATCTCTCTAGTCCCTTGCATAACGAATAAAGGCCCCATTTATTATCCACAAGGCACAAATACATGATGCTCCAATTCTCATAACTATGTTTGTGTTGTAACCTGCAAGTCCTGTGCATGATCTTATTATTACAATTAACAAAAATATCAGTGGGAATAAAATAGGCCCTACACCTCTTTCAAGTTTTCAACCAAATTTTATTATATTAAGCTCATTTTATCACTATTTTATGATTGGATTACCGTAAATTTAAAACGCGGTAATTTTCCGGTAAATTTTTACCGAAAAAACGGTAACATCGGTAAAATTTTGATTTTGGCATTAAGCATGTTTCCAATAGAACGGTAAATATTTTTGGGATGAGGAAGGTGTAAATCAATTAAAGGGGCATATATGGCTCACTCACTCGTTTAACAACATCTTTAGCGTTTCCCTACTTATTTAAATTGACTTTTCATAATGCGAATCGTGTTCAAATTTGTTAGCGTGAAACATAACAATTTCCAAGATTAAACAAAATCACCTATTTTTTATTCCATTTAACACCCCTCAAATATATGTGTGTAAAATCTAAAAAGTTCTAAATAAACGGGTATCGAACTCTCACCCTCGTGCGGTAGCTAAATGCTTACACTAGGAGGCCATTCCAGCCACGTAGATCTCGTCCTGCTAGCACTACTAAACAAAATGCTTGTTCTTTGATATTTTTAACATCACATTTTTATTTATTGAAGAATTAAATCGGGGCTGGGGGGTCTAGCTGATTTTGTTAACAGTCTCAGTAGAACTCGTACCGGATGTCTTTTAAAATTTCATTCAGCGAATCTGTTTAGCGGTTCGGGCTGATTTTCGATGTCAGACAGACAGACACACAGAATCACAGATTGAGAGCCGTTTGAGTTGATGAAGTACAGCTCAGTCCGCTCGCGCTCCCTCGTTTTAATTAATACTGACTAGGCTAGTCCATGGTCATATCTTATTTTTGTATTAAAGATGCTTCTATAAATCAGTTTTGTTTTTAACTTTTTTATAAATGATTAGGATTGACTTTAATTAATAAATAAGTTTTAATCATCCCTAGCCAGAGTACCATAGTCCTATATCATATCTAGCAACAAAATTTATAATATGCATCCTGGCAACAAAATTTTATGTAGTTCGAGTGACATATTACTATAATTTTATCATAATTTGCCTGGTCTCACTTATTGAGATGTAAAATGCATTCTTTTTAAGTTGAACAAATGCAAGCCTTCAATTTGGAGTTGGATATTGCCTTAACGTCTCATATTTATGCAACTTGGCCTAATCGAGACGAGGGAGGGATGTAAGGGATGACCGCAAGGGACAGGGGTGGACATGCCTTGTGCTGGTCAGAACAGCACAAGCATAATGGGAGGGCAGGGGTTCCCCACGTCGGGTCCGTCTCCGTCTGTGTCATCATCCGTACGTGTTGTCTTTGTCGTCGCCGTCGGGGGTAGTCAAAGGGAAGGGGTTCCCCGACGACGACCAGAGCTCGCCATTTTAGTTTTTCAGGGAGTGAAACTCCCCTATCACGGGCCAAACCGCGGGAAGGTGTCGAGTTTTGGAATTTGAAGTCCAACTTCGAAAGCGGAACAAACAAGCAGGAGTGGACGACGGAAACAGGTTCCAGAGAATCATTCACACGCAACAAGAGAGTGAAAACGCGTTGCCGATTTGCCGTTTACAAAGGTTTGTACAATGTCGATGAGTTGTTTGGTTTTTATTAGCGACATTAAATAAAACTAAGTACAAAACAAAACAAAAAAGATGAATTAAGAGTTTAACCAATTTGTAAAATTGTTCCTCAGTTTGGAAAACATTTTTTGTGTTAACAACCTAACTGTCCCTTGTTATTCATTCATTAAAAAGACATTTAAGTATTTTTCCACAATGAATGTCAATTTTTTGGGCACGGAATGAATACTGGCTCCTCAACTGTAAATAAGCAGGCCTAGGCCTAATATAATTTGGATATATGGTTTTCAAGTAATTCATTCTCATCTCTAGCTTCAAATAATCTGTAAAATTTTAGCTGCCAACAGTTTGTACCACTGTACTAGCCCTAGTCAATTTTATGATGACAGTTACAAATGCACCAAATCAAAATGTCATTGGTTTATCACTATTTAAATACTACAAGGGTTCTAAGATTCTTCTAGTGCATCAGCTTGTTCAAGTTGACTTCAATTCCAAGGAATAAGCTTTGGTTTTGGGTACTTAGAACCTTTTGAAATAATGTACCGTACACTGTTGGCCTACCTAAACCATGCTGATTGGAGCAATTTTTTTACAAGAGAGCTTTTCAACTATGAATCTATGGTATTTTTTACAAACTTTTATGGACAAAGGATGTAAATAATAAGCTCGATAAGAGTAATAACAGTGTAACAGACGTTCCCTCTACGTCTGTTACACACAATAATTGACACCTAATCATAAAGTTAGACAATTGGAAAAAATTACTTCATATTCAACATCCTCAACTTAACTATAAAGCAAATTTTTGAAGATATTGAACTGTTGATTCACTCAGAACAAGAACTGTTTGGGAACTTTTAGTAACCGACCTAGCCAATCCAATTTTTAAAAAAGTACAGACTCTGGCCATATTTAAAAGCATATCGTGAGATGTATCAGTATGCCTAGTAATAAGTTGGTGCATATATGTAGACCAAATTGGAATGCATTTTGCAGCCTCTAATTTTCTATTATCACTTTTCTTGATTTCAATTGCATGTTGTAAAAAGTTAAAAAAAATAATATAACACAACCATCATTGCGACTTCTTTTGTCATATTATAAAATAAATAATGCAATTATTCCTTTGAAACGTTTTTTTTTTTATTTTTTTTGTGATTCTGAAGAATAACGCTACAATCTTTTTATTTGATGTATGCCCACATTTATGTAGCTTTATAATTATATTTTGTTATTAGGTTGATAAAAATCATGTTTTTTCCTCTAATAGACCCGCTGTACGTTTGGCAATCGCTCATCTCGCAGAGGATGAGCGCATTCAATAAAGAAATGGTAGACCAGTTTTCAAGGTTAACGCATCGATAAAAATATCGGACTACAACGTCTTCAGTACTTGATTATAAAAAATAATCCGCATGGCTTGGCCGGGCCATCTGAGTCCATGAAACTGGACATGGCAATATCATATAACAAATGGTTTTCTACCTATAGATTGGATACATAGTTCCTTAAACAACACAAACTCGTCGAGAGTAACGAGTCAAGGTGATTAGGACTTTGCGGGTAAAGGTTTTTTGAGTTCGGGTCGGGTTTCAGGTATGTAAACTGCACCAGTTTTTCAGGTCTGGTCGGGTAGGGAAAATCAAGGAGGCCGGTGTAAAGTCTTAAATTAGGATGGACTCTCCAATGGCCCTAAACTAAACAAATCCAGCTAGCTAGCCCTAGCTACCTAGTTCCACTAGGCTATGGCCTATGCTTTGTTTCCTTAATTTGTTTTTTTTTATACAGCCTAGGCCAAGATGTAATTAGAATAGGATTACAAACCAAAATACAAAAATTTGTAAAAAAAAAAAAAAACACAGCAGCCAGCTCTCCTTCAAAGTCTCGGCTGTGCATGCTGTGAGATATAGAAGTTGAGCCAGCTTTTTATTTCTTTCTCCGTAGTTTCGCTTTAAAAATAAGTAAGATCATTTCGCCTGTTGACGAGCGCAAGCCAACATTTTTGTGGGTAGTAGTATTAGTAGTTTTAAGGGCCTTCACGGCAAAGATTATTCGCGCCTCCAAGATATTTTAGTTAACTATGTATGATTGTTAAAATACGGTTATAAGGTTACATGTGTTTTTTCATATCATTGCCATGAAAAGAATTGCCAAGGTCAATATATTTGTAGACAGGCCAAATCGGCAAAGGTATACATGCTAAAGTTGTCATAGTAAAAATGCCCAATTACCAAATCATAATCAATAATCATTATCAGGAAACCGTTTGCCACGTCCCGTCATAATGAATAGAATCAACATGCTTCATGGAAACTTATTTTTTTTTTATATATATATATAATATACTTATATATAATATATATAATTTGAACTGTCATAATTTGTCGATCAATTGCTAAGGTTTAGAAATCTGATAATTTTTTTCACTGGTTTTCATAAGACAAAAGTCTTCGTATGATAGATTAACATTAATTGGAGTCTCAAACATCATACGTTAGAGCAGTCAGTCAACAATGATGAACGGAATTAGCAACCATCACACGTGTCGCAAATGGGAGCAATCATATCTCTGGTAAAAAGATAGGTGTGCATGGGCGTTGAGGTGGGTGTGCCCGTAATTCGTACTCGCGCATATACAACCTCACTTCACACGAGAAAGTATGGAGAAGGGGAATCGTACTTTCAGGAAAGACAGGGGCAATCACCGAACGCAGTTTTTATTATTCTGCAAAGCATTCCGCAAACAATCCTGACCTAGGTTTCAACATATGGTTCTTGAACCCACTGTGGACATCTAGGAACAGGTACGAGGTCAAATCAGTTGATGCCGTTTTTGCGTTGCAGCCTTGGCTGCCAAGTCAGCCTCCCGTTGCCAGAGAATACCTACTGACAGGGAACCCAGCAGAAAACATGATTTTGTAGCCTCTCGCATGAAGTTTCTCCATGAAGAACTGAATGTCCAATTACTACATGGTGAAGTAGAGGGAACATGACGTGGAGTGCCTGAATGCACGTTAAACTATCTGAACATACCATGGCAGCTTCCGCCATGCTTTGTTTTCTAATATATCTCAATAGCTTCTCGTATGGCATACATTTCAGCGTAAAAACAGAACCGCATAGTTCATGCAGTGTCTGAAAACCAACACTACTGCCGGCGCACACAATGTAAGCGCAACCAGCCTTCTAGCCGGTTTTTAGATTCCATCAGTGAAAGAATTAAAGGTATGGTATTCGTGACAAATTAGCTTGAAAACAGTTTTGAAAATTACATCTGATGTTTGTGGACTTATATTCCGGAAAAGGTCGAAACGAATTTTCAGGTTCCGGAGAGTACCATGGATGGTTTCAGCTCAAAAACGAACTCCAAAGATTGTGGTGACATGCAAAATTTAAAATTCTAATAAGATGTTTAACAAAGGGTTTTTTTTTTTATTTTTTTAAAGGGGGGTTTTAAAAAACATTTAGACGATTCAATGAAAATCAAAAGGTACCAAAAATTCCATTATTCCCCTTTAAAGTTACAAATTATTGATATGTTTTGGTTATTTTAAGCGGCGGACATTTTCCAAGATGGCGGCCAAATGTAAAATTAAAAAAAAGCCCCTCTAAATTTCACCCTTTAACATCCGGGTATACATTTAAATCATAAAAGAGTCCCCCCACCAAACCACAACTAACTTCTCTTGCCGACACCGCGGGTTTTTGCTAGAAATTTGGGATGAGCGTAGAGGGCGAAGCGGTGAAGCGAAGACTTCAATTTCTACTGACCCCCCCAAAAATTTAGCCGGGTGTTTTTTTTTTTTTTTTTTTTTCTGTTTTTTTCGTCCTACCGGGGCAAAGGCATATGCATCTTGATAAAAAATTTGACAGGCCCTTCGAAATCTCTAAACTTAGATTTGCTACTTTGGGGGGGGGTACAATCAAAGAAATATTTCTCATGAATATGTATTTTTAACTTTTTTTTTCTTTTTTTAGTGAAAAATATTTTCGTCACTTTTGGGGGCCGATTCTGACCAAAGGTGGACTACAACGTTTATATTTCACATGGGCATAAAGGTAATGGTGATGTATTGCTTTCTGAAAAAAAAAGTTAAAAAAGTTAGCCAGAATCTATAGAAAAAAGCTTTTAATAAAATTTTTTTGATTTTTTGCGCGATATTTTCGTCCCTTTTTGGGCCATTCTGCCCAAAACGGGTGGGGCTACAACTTCATTTATACAGGGCATTAGGTTATGGTAGTGTCCCTTTTTAAAAAGAAGAATTTTGAAAAAGTTGCCAGAACCCAAAAGAAATAAAGTTTTAATATAAGTTTTTTACGGAAAAAAAATCCCAAATTGCAAGAAACAATAGAAATTTGAAAACAATCACCGACAATGCGTGGCAGCAAAAAAAAACCTTGCAAATAAGATATCCCCACGAAAACAAAAAATTTTAAAAAAGCTCATCCTAAACGCGGGGACTTAAGCTTTTTTCCTAGTTAATAAAAAACGGTTCTGTGCGTCCCGTTCCCAACCCAAAAATGATTAGCCTATTTTGTAGGGAATGTATGATGAAATTTTTTTGCCTTTTTAACTTTTGTCATCCCCACCCTTTTTGGTTTTTTATACATCTGTCACACACGATTTGGCGGACTTTTTCCAAAGATGGCACCCAAAACGAAATTTTTAGAAAAAAGACTCCCGGCTAAATTTCATCCTAACATCTAAGAAATATATTTCAAAAAAAAAAGGCCCCCTCACAAAAACAAAAGGGAAATTTACTTCTCTCCCCCTATTTTTTGTGGAAAATTCATAAAACAGGGGAAAATTTCCGAATCCGGGTATTGCAATAACCAAAATTTTGATGCTAATATGATTTTTTTTAGGGCGGAAAAATTCTTTAAAAAATTAAAAATGAGTTTCTATAAAAAATTTTTAATAGTATTTCCCCTGCGATTTTTTCGATGCTGTGCATATAAAAACTGCTATTTTTTTGGGTAAACTGATATAAAACTTTTCTGTGACGTCACCGTTGCTCCTACAAAAAATGGTGAGCATTTTTTTGGGGGAATTGTATGGTGAATACTTTTTCGTTGAAATTTTCCCGTCTATCTCTTACCATTTTGGATTTTTTCAAAAAGACATCTGCCCAAACCCAATTTGGCGGACATTTCTTTTTTTCTGTTTTGGGTCAAACCCGCCACAAGAAAAAGGGGGGGCGGGACCCCCCCACTCGTGGTCGTCTCTGTCAGATCTATCCGTCCGCGTTGTTTTTGTCGTCGCCGTCGGGGAGGTACAAAGGGGGGGGAAAATTTCCCCGACGACACCCAGAACGCCATTAGTTCGGGAAAAAAATTGGAATTTGATGGCCCGCCTTATTCAAAACTTCCCCAGTGGGAGAAACACATAACATTAAAATTACTATGCCCGTTGTTTCCGGGGTTTACGGGAAAAACAATCTTTTTTTTAAAAAGGGTAGGGGTTTGAAAAAAATTGGGAAATAGAGCAATTTATTCCTATGAGTTACTGTTTTCTTGGGACAACCCTTTTGTTATGAAAAAGATACACGAGGCCAGATATTTTGATAACAAAAAACAACACCCCCAGGGCCCTAAAACAACGGGGTGGACAGGGAATCCTGACTCAACGCCTGTTTAGTTTAACAACAATGTTTGTGGGCCAAATGTGCAGAGATCCTGTTTTAAAAAATACAAGAGGGAGACAGAAAAAATATAAGTGATGATAAAAATTGGAAATAGGCGCAGAAACGGCAACGGGAAAATTATTCGTGCAGGGCATAAAAGTGAAAGATATTGTTCTACCTTTTTTGTTACGGGAGGTATTTGGGGGGTCGTTCATCTGATTCGTAATTAAACGAACCAAAATAAAAACAAAAACCCGGGGAACCGGAAGCTTAACGAGGGGGACGTGGAATGATTGAAATACAGAGAAAAATATGGAAACTGCAATCAAAAGTCCCGGTATTTTTGTTCTAATGGCATGAACCCTGCAAAACTTGACATTTTGACGTACACAGTTTTGGATAAACAAACATCGAACCGAAGCCAGGCAAGATTGAGATTAATTGGAATTGCTTAAAATCCATATTAGCTTGGGGGTAAGAGAAAGAAGGGGGGAGTGGGTGAAGGGGGGAAAGTTTTGGACATCCCTGGCTGGTCAAAACCACCCACAAGCGAATGGGGAGGGCAGAGGTTCCCCCAGTCGTGGTCGTCTCCGTCTGTTCATCATCCGTCCGTTTGTCTTGTCGTCACCGTCGGGGGGGAAGTCAAAGGAAAGGGGAAAGTTCCCCAACGGAAAGGTAGAAAAAGGAAGGGGAAATTTTCCCCGACGACGACGAGAGCGCGCAATTAGTTTCGGGGGAAAAAAAACTCCCCTAATAAAGGGCCAAATTGATTGAATGTTGTTTTACGTCTCATTTTTATTTTTATATTCATAATATTATTTTTTTTAACCACGAGAAGGTTGCGATTTGGTATTTGTGCCCCAAAACACATTCAGCAGATAGAAGCTAGTAAAAGTAAAAAAAGAAAAAGCATTCACAAAATTTGGGGGTCCCTATTTATGTGCCTTTTAAACTCTACACAGCTGAAAAAACTCTTTAAATTAAGCTGTTGGCTCCTAGCCTATCAATCTTTCCCCACCTAACACAAAAACCGCCTCGAGACCTATCAACCCAAGCAATCAGATATTTACCCCTTTTTACCAGGCTTTGGTAACTAGCTACTCGGGCCCAAACGAAACTATTTTTCCATCGGTACAGAAGTCCTTCATTTCACGTATTCCCCAACCGTAGGTGGCGGGTTAAAAAGGGCCCCAAGGGGAAATTTTTGACCCCGATCAAAAGGAACGGGTACATACCCATTTAATCTTGTTCTAAACTAACAAAAATTGATTCAACAGGGAACAAATTTTAAAGCTTTCAAATCCCAATGTACCCAAAAATACCCCGTTTGGATTATAAAAAAAGTGAAATTTTAAAAAATTTAAAAATTTCCAAAGTTTTTGATTTTTTTTTTTCATTTTTAATCTCTCTAGTCCCTTGGATAACAATAAAGGCCCCATTTATTTTCCCAAGGCACAAATACATGCTCCAAAATTTTCATAACATGTTTGGTTGTAACCTGCAAGTCCGTTCATGATCTTTTTATACAAATAACAAAAATACAGGGGATAAAATAGGCCTACACCTTTTCAATTTCAACCAAATTTTAAATTTTATTTTTCTCCCTTTTATCACTTTTTTTTTGATTGGGTTTTTCCGTAAATTTAAAACCGGGGAATTTCCGGTAAATTTTTTCCAAAAAAAAGGTAACTCTAAAATTTTGATTTTGGCCATTAAGCATGTTTCAAAAGACGTAAAAAATTTTTGGGGTGAGGGAAAGGGGTAAATCAATTAAAGGGGCTATATGGTCACTACTCGTTTAACAACATCTTTAGGTTTCCCTACTTATTTAAATTTAAATTTTTATAATGCGAAACGTGTTTAAAAATTTTTAGCGTGAAAAATAAAAAAATTTCCAAGATTAAACAAAATCACCAATTTTTTTTTCCTTTTAAAACCCCCCAAAAAAATAGTGGTAAAAAAATTAAAAAAAATTCTAAATAAAGGGTATCGAACTCTAACCCCCCGTGCGGTGGGTAAATGCTTACCACTAGGCCATTCCAGCCACGTAGATCCGTCCTGCTAGCACACTAAACAAATCTTTTTGATATTTTTTAAAAACAATTTTTTTTTATTGAAGAATTAAAACGCTTTGGGGGCTACTGATTTTTTTTTAACAGTTTTCAGAAATCGTACCCGGGTGTCTTTTAAAATTTTTCAGCGAATCTGTTTAGCGGTTCGGCTGATTTTTGATGTCAGACAGACAACACACAGAACACAGATTGAGAGCCGTTTGAGTTGATGGAAACACTCAGCGCTCCGCTCCCTCGTTTAATTAAAAATGAAAAAAAGGCTAGTCATGGGCATATCTTATTTTTTAAATTTAAAAATGCTTCTTTTTAAATCAGTTTTTTTTTAACTTTTTTTTAATGATTAGGATTTACTTTAAAAATTAAAAAAAAAGTTTTATCTCCCTAGGGCCAAATACCATAGCCTAAAAATCAATCTAGCCAAAATTTTAATATGATCTGGCAACAAAATTTTTTGTAGGTTCAAATGACATATTCCATAATTTTATCAAAAAATTTTTCCTTGTCTACTTATTGGATTTTAAAATGCATTTTTTTTTAGTTAACAAATGCAAGCCTTAATTTGGATTGGAATTGCTTAACGTCTCATATTTATGCAACTTGGCTAATCGAGACGAAAAGGGGGGGATGTAAGGGGTGACGCAAGGGGACAAGGGGGGACAGGCTTGTGCTGGTCAGAACCCGCCCCAAGCATATGGGAGGGCAGGGGGTTCCCCAGTCGGTCGTCTCCGTCTGGTCATCATCCGTACGTGTTGTCTTTGTCGTCGCCGTGGGGGGTAGTCAAAGGAAGGGGGTTCCCCCACGACGACCAGAGCTCGCCATTAGTTTCAGGGAGTGAAACTCCCCTTCACGGGCCAAACCGCGGGAAAGGGGTCGAGTTGGAATTTGAAGCCAACTTCGAAAAACGGGAAAAACAAGCAGAAAGGAACGGAAACAAAAGGGTTCCAAAAATCTTCGCAACAAGAGAGTGAAAACGCGTTGCCGATTTGCCGTTACAAAGGTTTTTACAATGTCGAGGGGTTGTTTGGTTTTATTAGCGACATTAAAAAAAAACAAAAATACAAAACAAAAAAAAAAGATGAATTAAGAGTTTAACCAATTGTAAAATTGTTCCCATTTGGAAACATTTTTGTGTTAACAAAACCCAACTGTCTTGTTATTCATTCATTAAAAAGACATTTAAGTATTTTTCCACAATGAGTCTTTTTGCGATGAAACTGGCTCCTCAAATGTAAATAAGCAGGCCCTAGGCCCAATATAATTTGGATATATGGTTTTCAAGTAATTATCTATCTCTAGCTTCCCAAAAAATCTGTAAAATTTTTGCTGCCAAAAGTTTGTACCACTGTACTAGGCCCCAGCATTTTAGATGACAGTTACAAATGCACCAAATCAAAAATTCTTGGTTTTATCACTATTTAAAATATACAAGGTTTTAAGATTCTTCTAGTGCAACGTTTCCCAAATTTACTTCAATTCCAAGGAATAACTTTGTTTTGGGTACTTGAACCTTTGAAATAATGTACCGTACACGTTGGGCCCACCTAAACTGTGATGGGGGCAATTTTTTTTCAAGAGAGCTTTCAACCCATGAAATTTTGGTATTTTTTTCAAACTTTTTTGGGCAAAGGTTTAAATAATAAATTTGGGTAAGAGTAATAACAGTGGGAAAAAAAACTTCCCCCCACCTTTACCCCACAAAAAAATTGAACCTAATCAAAAAAAAGTTAGACAATTGGGAAAAAATTACTTCATATTCACATCCTCAACAACTTTTAAAGCAAATTTTTAAGATATTAACTGTTGATTTACCAGAACAAGAACTTTGGGAACTTTTAGTAACGACTACCAATCCAATTTTTAAAAAAAAATTTCAGACCTGCCATATTTTTAAAAACATATCTTTAGTTATATATGCTAGTAAAAGTTGGTGATATATGTAGAAACCCAAAATTGAAAAGCATTTTTCAGCTCTAATTTTCTATTATCACTTTCTTGGGTTTTAATTGTGTTGTAAAAAGTTAAAAAAAATATATAACACAACATCATTGCAATTCTTTTGTCATATTATAAAAAAAATAAATGCAATTCCATTGAACTTTGGTGATTCTGAAAGAATAAGCTACAAGCTTTAATTTGATGTATGACACATATATGTAGCTTTAAATTTATATTTTGGTTATGAGGTTGATAAAATCATGTTTTTGTCCTCTAATAGACCGCTGTACTTCGCAATCGCTCATCTCGCAGAGGATGAGCGCATTCAAGTAAAGAAATGGGAGACCAGGTTTCAAGGGGAACGCATCGATAAAATATCGGACTACAAACGTATTCAGTACTTGATTATAAAAAACAATCCGCATGGCTTGCCGCCATCTGAGTCCATGAAACTGGCCATGGCAATATCATATAACAAATGGGTACAACCTATGGATTGGATACATGAGTGCCTTAAACAAAACAAACTCGTCGAAGAGGTAAGCGAGTCAACTGTGATTAGGACTGTGCGGGTAAAGGTTTTGAGTTCGGGTCGGGTTCAGGTAGTAAACTGCACCAGGTTTTCGGGTCGGGTCGGGTAGGGAAAATCAAAGGAGGCCGTGTAAGTCTTAAATTAGGATGGAACTCTCCAATGGCCCTAAAACTAAACAAATCCCAGCTAGCTAGGCCTAGGTACCTTAGTGTCACTAGGCTAGGGCCTAGGCTTTGTTTCCTAAATTTGTTTTTTACAGGGCCTAGGCCAAGATGTTAAGTTAGAATAGATCCAACCAAATACAAAAATTTGTAAAAAAAAAAAAAAAAAAAACAGCAGCCAAGCTCTCCTTCAAAAGTCTTCGGCTGTGAATGCTGTGAGATATAGAAGTTGAGCCAAGCTTTTTATTCTTTCTCCCTAGTTTCGCTTTGAAATTAAGTAAGATCATTTCGCCTGTTGACGAGCGCCAAGCCAACGATTTTTGTGGGTAGTAGTATTAGTAGTTTAAGGGCGCTTCAACGGCAAAGATTATTCGCGCCTCCAAGATATTTAGTTAACTATGTATGATTGTAAAATACGGTTAATAAGGTTAAATGTGTTTTTCATATCATTGCCATGAAAAGAATGCCAAGGTCAATATATTTGTAGACAGCCAAATCGGGAAAAGGTATACATGCTAAAGTTGTCATATGTAGAAAATGCCAAATTACCAAATCATAATCATAATCGTTATCAGGAAACCGTTGCCAACGTCGTCATAATGAATAGCAAGTCAACGTGCTTCATGGATTTTTTTTTTTTTTTTTATATATATATATATATATATTTATTTGAACTGTCATAATTTGTCGATCAGATTGTTAAGGTTTAGAAATCTGATAAGTTTTTCATTGTTTTCATAAGACAAAAGTTCTTCATATGATAGATTTAAATTTAATTGGAGTCTCAAACCATCATACTTAGAGCAGTCAGTCAACAAATGATGAACGGATAGCAACACATCACACGTGTCGCAAATCGGAGCAATCATATCTCTGGTAAAAAGATAGGCATGGGTGAGGTGGGTGTGCCCTATTCGTACTCGCGCATATACAACCTCCTCACGACGAGAAAGTATGGAAGAAGGGAATCGTACTTTCAGGGAAAGACAGGGCATCACACGACGCAGTTTATTATTCTGCAAAGCATTCCAACAATCCTGACCTAGTTTCAACATATGGTTCTTGAACCCACTGTGGACATCAGGAACAGGTACGAGGTCAAAATCAGTTGATGCTTTTTGCGTTGCAGCCTTGGCTGCCAAGTCAGCCTCCTCGTTGCCAGAGATACCTACATGACCAGGGACCCAGCAGAACATGATTTTGTAGCCTCTCGCATGAAGTTTCTCATTGAAGAACTGAATGTCAATTACTAAATGGTGAGTAGAGAACATGACGTGGAGTGCCTGAAGTGCACTTAAACTATCTGAACATACCATGAAGCTTCCGCATCTTTGTTTCATAATATATCTCAAAGCTTCTCGTATGGCATACATTTCAGCAGTAAAACAGAACACATGTCTGAAGTCTGAAACCAACACTACTGCCGCCACAATAGTAAGCGCAACCAGCCTTCGAGCCAGTTTTAGATCCACCAGTGAAAATGAATTTAATGGTTCGGTATTAGTGACAAATAGCTTGAAAACTAGTTTTGAAAATTACATCTGATGTTGTGGACTTATTATATCGGCAAAGGTCGAAACGAATTTCAGGTTCCGGAGGTAGCCATGGAGGGTTTCAGCTCAGAACGAAACTCAAAAGATTGGGTACATCAAATTTAAAATTCTAATAAGATGTTTACAACGTAATCCGACTGGAAGGTTGCCATTTTAATTCATTTATTATGACAAAATATTTATATCATAGGCCTCGACCAAGGGTAGACGCATTGATTAAATAAGGGCTAAACATTCTAGGCTATGCCTTGCCTTCGTGATAAATTTTTTTTGGATTAGATATTGTTTAATTGATGATTGGATAATGTGTAACGTCTCATATTTATGCAACTTGGCTATTTGAGACGAAGGTAGGGACGAAAAGGATGACGCGGGGGGACAAGTGGTGGACAGGCCTGTGCTGGTCAGAACCAGCCACAAGCGTATGGGATTTCAGGGGTTCCCCCACGTCGTGGTCGTCTCCGTCTGTGTCATTATCCGTCCGTGTTGTCATTGTCGTCGCCATCGTGGAGGTAGTCAAAGGAAAGGGGAAAGTTCCCCGACGACGACCCAGAGCTCGCCATCAGTTTCAAGGATTAAAGAATATTTGCGAAATTGCCAATGAAAAGTGAAACAAATGACTGCTAAGTTATTCTAATCACGCCATCAAAATCAACAAATTAACAAGGAATACAAGCATTCAGCAGGCGGAAGCTACCAAAGGCGAGTAAACAAACTTTACTTGACAGTCCAAGGGGTCCCCTAGCTAAGGGGAACCCAAAGGGACGACTATGAATTCGGGCCTACGTGTGTTTGCAAACAGTAAATTTGTCGTAAAGGTTCTACGAGTAACTAGAATTCATCAAGTCACGTGAACAAATAAGTAGATTGCCACATTGTTTATTAAATTCTTTTTACTATTGTTTGTTTATTGCACCCTTTTCCACAGAGTGTGAACGTAAAATCAAGGACGACTTTTTTGGGTTCGACCAGAATAGTCTAAAGAAGGATTCTAAGAGAAAGAGACAAGTTAATGTCTATAAATAAAACACAATAGTTGGTTGTGAAAATTTACAAGAAATTTCAGCAACAAAACCAAACAAAAAGTCGCGATACGAAAATGGTGATGAATCAAGTGTTGATCACGTGGACGAAAGTGACGAGGTAAAAGACGAGAACAACGACAAACTTGAAGTGCACAACAAACTTAAGGAAAATGCAAAAGATACCGAGTTTGATAACCTTGACAGGGAATACGAGTCCAACGATCAGACGATGTTGCATACTTTTTCAATAGTAATGCAGACGACAATCTATATGATTACTACAACGACACCAATGACAAGATTCAAGAGAAGTCGTTACCATTGCCTTTTTTACAAACCAGATTACACATGGAATGTCGCACTTGTACATGCGAACCATCGTATTAATTAAACAGAAACTTTTCGTCGTGTTGTGAAATTGGAAACACACTAATGGAAGAAACACAAAATAACGAATCAGTCACTACCGAATTTCAAGTTGACTCGTCAGACTATACCACAATATCGAACCTAGACTTTACCATTAGAGAAACACGGACAACGGTAGGTAATCAAGAGTCGCAAATCTTCAACTATGACCAAACACCATCATCTATTGTAAACGGATGTGATTTTCCATCAACAACAACATACTCATCTTTTGATGGTTATTTGTAACAGCATTTAATGCAACTGGAAAATACTAAAAGAGTGACTACTCCACTGTTGTTTACTCCCGAAGACAATAACAGTTGTTCCAATGGAACCAGCTAAATGATTTCCAACTTGTGTTCCATAGACTTAGAGGCAATTGTCACCGAGGAAGAACGTGCCGGAACGGTCGACAACTCCATGCACCATGTAACAAATTCAAGAGTGGTGACGATTGTTTGGGATATTGCTTTACGTCTCATATTTATGCAACTTGGCTAATCAAGACGAAGGGAGGGACGTAAGGGATGACGCGGGGGAACAAGGGGTGGACAGGCCTGTGCTGGTCAGAACCAGCCACAAGCTTATGGGGAGGGCAGGGGTTCCCCCACGTCGTGGTCGTCTCCGTCTGTGTCATCATCCGTCCGTGTTGTCATTGTCGTCGCCGTCGGGGAAGTAGTCAAAGGGAAGGGGTTCCCCGACGAAGACCCAGAGCTCGCCATTGGTTTCAGGGAGTGAAACTCCCCTATTCACGGGCCAAACCGCGAGAAGGTGTCGAGTTGGAATTGTGATATTATTAGCAAATGAAATGATTTTGTGGTGTGTTTGATGATTATAATATTGTTACTGTTAATAAATCCTTAAACAATTTGGCCGGGAATTAGCTTTTTAGAATCGCAGAGGCAAGACGAATCCGTACAGCTATTGCACGACCCCCCATGTCAAACGGTAGCCTCCCCCTTCTCCCCCACCCCTAGTCAATAATAAATTTCCACAACGACGCAATCGCATTCTCATCTACGGCCACCGGCATGAGCAAGTCAGTTTCCGAGAGTGCGCTTCTCCGCGTTATGATTGGGAATGGTTGGTGCGTGGTGAACCTGGATGGACTTGATGAGAGCACCATATAACAAAGACAAGTGACTGTCGTTACTCTCAAGCCTGGTAAGGAGTGATGCAAGCAAGTATTGTCACTAGCTATTTTATACCAAGTTTATACACACGGTTTATATAATATATAATGAAAACTAGAGGTTAACTCTTAAGAAAGAAATTTGTAGCAAAAGACACCACGAAAAATGTAAGAACCAAGTACAAAATAAGAAGTGGAACGTGGTAGGTATTATACTCTGAAGACACTTTGCTCGGATGTGTGGATTTGTTTCATTGCTGTAAAAGCCTGAGACAATGAGCTACGACTCTGTTAGTGTTGTGTGAATATTGATAAACCGTATTTTTATTATTATTATCATCTACTACTATTCAACAACAGACATATACTTTTCAGTAAAATCCAGAAAAACATTGAAAATAATAGTAAACATGTAGGAAATACATAAATTATAATTATGAATTTAACTTTAAAAGTATTAAATAACCTCAAGGGTAACAGAAATTTATAACTTATAAAACATGAAATTGAAATATAACGAGATGTTATTGAACCTAAATGTAGAGTAATATGTACAGTAAGACAGAAATCAAACGAAACACAATTTTATACTCTTCATTAGAACACGTAGCAGCGTTCTACATAAAAGACTCTTCATTTTATTTTGATAGTATGAGCATTGTCATTAAAGATATCTACATTAGAAAGTTGAGTACTGTTACAGATGCTAATAACTCTAGGGATAAATAAATAAAAAATATAATGAAGTATTAGTATAAGTAATTTTAGGGCGCTTCAACGGCAAAGATTATTCGCGCCTCCAAGATATTTAGTTGACTATGTATGGATGTAAAATATGGTTAATAAACTTAAATATGTTTTCAAATCGTTGTCACGAAAAGAATTGTCAAGGTCGATATATTTGTAGACAGCCAAATCGGAAAAAGGTATACATGCTAAAGTTGTCATATGTAATAAATGCCAAATTACCAAAAAATAATCATAATCATTATCAGGAAAACGTTGCCAACGTCGTCATAATGAATAGCAAGTCCACATGCTTCATGGATTTTTTTATTTATTTTATATATAAACAGTCATAGTTTGTCGATCAGATTGCTAAGGTTAAGAAATCTGATAAGTTTTTCACTGTTTTCATAAGACAAAAGTTCTTCATATGATAGATTTAAATTTAATTGGAGTCTCAAACCATCATACTTGGAGCAGTCAGTCAACAAATGATGAACGGATAGCAACACATCACACGTGTCGCAAATCTGAGCAATCTTACCTAAACTCTTCCTCTATTATACTTTTGTCTTATTTTAATCAAATTCGTTTCACAGTTTTAATATACTTAAGAATAAGTTACGTATCAGACATTGTTGTATAATTTTTTTGTTGTAATATAATAACTGTCATTTTCATATTTTGCTATCTTGTATTTATTATAGTTTATTTAGTAGACTTCCATAGTATAAATCAGTTTCTATAACTAAATAGGATAAATGTTAAATTTGTATGGGTAAACTTACCATCTAGTCCGTGGAACAAGCGTAAAAACATTTCAAATCCGGAAACCAGCACCAAAATTAAGGAGCTGGTAAAAGACATATTTAAGAATGTTATTTTCACGGGGGACACGCATGGTAGCAAATAAGTCACCTGTCATGGCGTCCTCAAGATGGACGGCAAAATAATTCTTAAAATGGCTGTAACTGAAGAAGTAATCACCGGATTTGGATTAACAAGGTATTTTTTAATAGCTTTTTAATGCTCTACAAAAATGTCATAAATTTTACCGTTAATACAATAGTTTTAATTATATTTATAAATTACTACAATGTATTGCCATTATAGCACTTTTGGAATAAATACAATTATTTATAAGTGTGATTGGATATTGCTTTACGTCTCATATTTATGCAACTTGGCTAATCGAGACGAAGGGAGGGACGTAAGGGATGACGCGGGGGGACAAGGGGTGGAAAGGCCTGTGCTGGTCAGAACCAGCCACAAGAATATGGGGAGGGCAGGGGTTCCCCCACGTCGTAGTCGACTCCGTCTTTGTCATCATCCGTCCGTGTTGTCTTTGTCGTCGCCGTCGGGGAGGTAGTCAAAGGAAAGGGGTTCCCCGACGACGACCCAGAGCTCGCCATTAGTTTCAGAGAGTGAAACTCCCCTATTCACGGGCCAAACCGCGAGAAGGTGTCGAGTTGGAATTTGAAGGCCCTTATTTATACGTAGAACTCGCTAGATTGTCATACAATTTTCAGACTTTACTAAAAAAACGCCAATAAATAAAAAATTTTAAAGTCCCGATTGATTGATTGATTGGATATTGCATTACGTCTCATATTTATGCAACTTGGCTAATCGAGACGAAGGGAGGGACGTAAGGGATGACGCGGGGGACAAGATGGATTTGGCA